>CM076570.1:620913287-621095806 GCA_034641835.2 Pinus albicaulis | reverse complement strand
ATTCACATGCTAGGTAATACTGAAACTGAATCAACTTATAAGTTATTGCTTCTATCCAACTAGAGTTCCATCAAGCTTCCTCACTGGTGTTGTACTCTTTGGTCGTCATATATCAACAGGAAAGTTTTCTTGAAGTTTAAGGGCCGTACAATATCATATAGCTAGAATAATTTCAATGTTAGTGAAGTAAGCCAAAATGAAAATCTAATGCTTCGGGCTAGATGCAGTTGACTGTGTGGTAATTGCTTTGCCTAACTAATGCTAAGGGCTAGATGCAGTTTACTATGTGGTAGATGCTTCAACAGTAGACCATCTCTTTGCTTTAACTTTTTTGAACCATGAAGGCCTGAAATGCTATGAAGAGGACCTAGAAAATATTCGTGGAGATCCTTAGCAGGGAATACTTCATATTATGTAGTGGACTAGTGGCTTGTAGCATGTTGTCTTTTTATGTATTTAAATATGTATTGTATTTGGTGCAATTTTGTTCTATTCACCCTATTTCCGTAGAATCTAGCAGGCCTTGGAGAGGGGTACCTTACAAGGCTATCACTAGACTAGGTGACAATAATGGGGTGATGGGCCATTGCTACCACAACCAAAATCCCTGCTCTTTATGGCTTTTCACCGGTGGGAGGAGTCTTGGTATTTATATATGCTTACAAATTCTTTCACCTCACATCGCAAAAATTTTCAACAACATCTTACAGCAGGGGTTCCCCACAGATTGGACAACTAGTATGGCATTACCTCTTTTCAAGAGTGGTGACGTCAGTAATCCCTCCAATTATAGAACCATAATGATAAACCCCTTGTTTGCAAAGTTATTTGGAAGCATGTTAGAAAATAAAATCAGCAAGTGGGCAGAAGAAAGAGATAAACGTGCTAAAGGGCAAGCAGGTTTTAGGCCTAAACATTCCACAGTTGATCATTGTATAACTTTAAGGCACATCATTGAAAAAGTTTGGGAAAAAAAGGAAGAAGTTTTCTATTGCTTTGTTGATTTCAGAAAAGCCTTTGACACGGTTCCTAGGGATAAGCTTTGGGGCAGAATGGAGGAACTCGGGGTTCCTAGGCATTTGAGAGCAGCTGTGCATAGGTTGTATGAAGAGGTGAAAGTCAAAATCAGAACTTTAGCAGGCATTTCTGAAAGTTTTAGAAGCGATATCGGGGTCAAGCAAGGTTGCCCATTGTCTCCTACCCTTTTTGGGTTATATATTGACAAGCTTGAAGAGTGGCTAAATTTGCAAGGGGGTGACGGTATCCATTTGGGCAAGTTCGTTATAAGGCTTCTTTTGTATGCAGATGACCTTATATTGATTGCTAAATCGGCTCTTGGTTTGCAAGAGCATTTACGTTCCCTTGAGCATTTTTGTAGAAGGGTTGGGATGCAAGTCAATATTAGCAAAACGAAAGTAGTGGTTTTCTCTAACAAAAGAAAGCATAACCAACATAAGTTCTATTTTGAAGGCAACATTCTGGAAGAATTTGCAGACTACAAATACCTCGGAATTGACTTCAACAGAAATTTAAGTTGGGATGGTTGTAGGAAGAAAAGAACTTTAGGGGGTTGGAAAGCATTTTATGCTCTTCAAAATAGGTGTAGAGAGGCAGAGCTGTGGGACTGGAAAACCACTCTAACTCTTTTTGGGCTTCTAGTGATTCCGGTGATTCTCTACGGTTGTGAACTGTGGGCCAGCAGCACAACCGAGATGCAGTGGAAACAAATTGAGAAAATTCAGAAGCGTTTGATTACAAACAAATTCAAAATTAAAAGTGCAATTCCTTATGCTATCTTGTTAAGTGAAACAGGGGCTGCTCCTATTGAAGCAATTGCTATGGTGCGAGTCATAAGGTATATGAAAAAAATTGAGCAAATGGAAGAGGGTAGATGGCCTAAGGTTGTGTTTAGTGACAGATTATGCAAAATACAGAAGACTTGGATGCAGCAAAATAAAAAATGGTTTAGTAAATGGGGTATTTGCTTGAGCATGTGTCCTACAAACAGTAAAGAGATAAAAACTTTTGTTATGGATAAGTTCCACAAACATACTTGGGAGAAAGAGCTAGAGAGAAAGAAGAAGTACTACATTGAAGAGTTTAACCCCACGCATAACCATCAACAAAAGACGTACATAGGGGCTAATATTTCTTGGAGATCTAAAATTCTTATTGCTCAATTAAGGACTAATTCTCATCAACTCCGTTGTGAAACAGGGCACTGGAAAAGGCCAAAAGAAATGTGGGAGGAAAGAGTATGCATTTTTTGCTCCTCCGGAAAAGTGGAAACAGAAAAACATTTCATTTTAGAATGCGAGGCCTTCAAAGATAGCAGGGAAAACTACAATGTTGCACGACTCGTACTCGTATAAGACTCGTCCGACCATTGACTCGTCGACTCGTATAAGACTCGGAAAAATGCAAAAAAAAATACTTGGCCAAACCTAACGGCTCATCCACTTATCATCGGCGATCAATACATTTGAGCACTCGAACGACAACTACTAATGAGGCTGGGCATCCAAAAGCGACATTCTGCTCAAGAGATAATTTTTTGTCAGAAGTATATGTGAGTAGCGGAAAGAACGATCACTGCCAACGTTTGTCAACTCATCCAGTCGTAGTTAATTATGTTATGGTTTTTTTTTTTACTATTTTTATCGAAATTTATTAGAAAATTTTTAGAAAGGTAAGTTTAAATTTTGTAATAAGCGTTTCAAGAAATTTTGGAGATGTTTAATTTAATTAAACATTTACAGTAACGGAACAAGGATGCAGACTTCTTATTTAAGGAGGGCATATAGCAAGTTGTAGGCATTGGACTATAAAAGAAATTGGAGTGGACTATAAAAGAAATTGGAGGAATGATCAGAATCAAGGACCCTAATATGATTTTATATGCTCTATGGTTTTATTGGGATTCTCAGTCCTTTCTGTTTTAGGCCGGAAGTTTTGTTGTTGTTGTTTCACAATCTGAACAAACTTTTATTATTCACAGCTCAGTTTACATGCATAAGACTCTTGTAAACTTTGTTGTGGGTTTTTTTTTTTTTGCTCATAACAGACTATATTGATCTCGTTTCGAGTTGCTTTCCTCTTATGAAGGAGGTCCGGGAATCACTATGGTATTGCCTTGTAAATGTTTTTAAACTTTTTCAAGTACAAACATGCTTGTTTAGGCCCCTCTCAATTTCTGTTTAAGGTTGTTTTCCTCTTGTAGAGGAGGCCTAGGAATCGATTTTGGTGCAGTTACCTCATATTGCTATATGGGGTTGGAGGGAATCTATTTTTTTCACTCACAACTCTTCAAAAACTATATTTTTTTGTTTCTTCGGTGCAAACACATACAATTTTATTGAATGCCATGGGGCATATACTCTATAACTTTTTATTTGCCTTAATGGAAAGTTCGTTTTTTTCTTTGGAAAAAAACAAACATTGAAAATTTTATTTAAAAAAAAATTGGAAGAAAATTAACACCAAAGTTTAAAAATAAAAATGATGATGATGATGATGACTAACCTCTAAAACTAATGCGGTCTATCAGACCTCAAGAAAAGAAAATGAATCTACTTGAGATTCTTCAAAATCTTGTTTTTTTGATAAAAAAGAAAGGAAAGAAGCACTCCAAAATCGCTATAGTTGGGCTCACCTAATAAGTAAAGAAGATTGGAAGTGTGGCAGATGTTAGGGAATTCATAGAAGATGTGAGTAAGAGTCAAGAAGTCTAAAAGAAATTGTTTTTCATCTTCCACCCTCTTAGTATCACAAATCTCATAGATTATATCGTCCGAGGGATTCTTGGGAGTAGACCACTACCCGATTTCGCTTCGAAGCTCATGAGAATTAGTTCTTATCCTAGCGATGTTCTTTTTTTTCTTAGTGTTGGTCAACACAGAGAGATAATTCTAGTTAGTGAGTGTGGGGTTGATCACCTCCTTATAGTATCTTAGCTTCCTTTTACCCTCAAGCTCCTTATCATCCCACAACTTGTCCTTAAAATTGGAGGTAATAGTATCTTTAACATTATCCATGCTTCCCATGATGATATCCTCCTTAATTCCCAGATGATTGAGCCAAGACTGAGCATCCTTATGCCACCTGTGCTTGAGACGAAGGTGGGGGTTTGACTAAAGTTAGAAGAAATATTTGGGAGCCTCTTGGATTCCATGTTGTAAAGATTCTTCTTATACACCAGATATATAAACATAGTCGTACTTTCAATGGGGGAAAGACCAACTTCAATCAAGAGGATAAGATAGGGAGTATTTCCCATGATCTTGAGGTTGCAGGTTAAGAATTTCTTTCGAATCATCTCAATATTTATCCAAGACTCTATGGATATACTGCAACCCCAAACTTCACATCCGTATAAGGCAACAAGGGTGACGAGAGTCTCAAAGAGGAGCCTTTTTTTACTCCAAATGAAAATATTGAACCTCATAATAAGATTTCAAGCCTCCAATAATCCTTTTCTCGATGTTGTAATTCCAGTTGAGCTTATGAGAAAAATCAATACCCAAATATTTATAAGAAGAAACCTGCTCTAAGCAATGGTTATCATAGACGAAACTACCATGAGTGATCCTTTTAAATTTAATGATCATGACTTTGGTTTTGTTGGTATTAACCATCATACCCATCTTGGTGAAGTAGACATGGAGATTCTTAAGTTGCTTGTTCAAACTCTGCCCAATATACAACCACAGTTACATTGTTGTCGCAACATCCGAGGTCATTACAGAAGTGAAGAAAATTTGTGGCTTGGCTCACTAAATTAGTTTAAACTATGTGGCTCGGCTTGCTCATACAAACACCACGCTCGGGTTCTCTTCTGAAGTTCGGGTCCTACCACAGTAATATGACTGAGCCCTCGTTCATATAAACACTTTAAATTGTGTGGCTCAACTCGCTCAATTAATTTAAAATATGTGGCCCGACTCGCTCATATAAACACTTTGCTCGGGTCCTCTTCTGATGTTCGAGTCCTACCACAGTAATATGACCAAGTCCTCACTCATATAAACACTGTAAAATATGTGGCTTGAAGATTAGTTCTAAATAAATTTGATATTTTTTTTATGAAAATTTGTTGGGGGGGTCGGGCAAAGCATTGAGCTCTCATCATTGAGCTCTCAAGTGGGTATTTATATTAACCAAGTGCCAAAATTGTGAAAAGGGTTCTGAATATGTGTGGAGGAACACACGGTTGTCACTTTTGTTCTATATTTTTCCTTTCTGCTCACCAAACCAAAGATTGATTTCATGCTCATTGAGTGACTTTGTGTCATTTTTATGATCCGAGGTCATAATTTATAATTGTTTCTCTATGTGCCTTGCGCAAGATCCGAGGTCATTACGTATGAAGTGAAGCAATGATGCAGGGGCATTAGATTCAAAAAATAGCTTGTATTTTATTAAACATAGGGGGTCTTATGTTTTTGAAAGAATATTGATTTTTATGTAAATATTAATGGGATTTTGAGTGATTTTAATTAATTAATGAGTATTGTGAGGATTTTGTAAATGTTCCCGAATGATTGGAGAACATGAGCGAAATTAGATAGTTTAGATTTGAGATATTTAGGAATTGATTGTAAATCCTAAGTTAGATTCAGTTTCAAGATTTTAGGGATAGAATCTAGATTTTAGGACTTTGAAGATTTTGAGGATTTTGTTGAGAGATTGAAGGGATTTAACCTAAATTGGTTCATCCTAATTTGTATAAATTATCAAGCCTTAAAGGCAGAAGATCGAAGATAAGTAGAGATTGAGCAATTAGAGTAGGAACAGGTTTTTTGTAAGCCTTCGGGCAAAGTTGGAAAAAGGCCACTGATTGAATATCAGGCCTGAAAGGAATTCTTCCATGTAAATACTGTTTTTAATACAGAGGTTTTATTTATGAATTATAGAGTTTGTAGATGAATTGGTTTTGAGAATCTGAACTCTAAGTGATTTGTATTTATTGGGAAAATATTCATTATTTGAATTTTGTGGTGTGTGAATGAAATTGGTTACAATATAGATTGATTGTGCGAGACTGTGCATTTAATTGTGATTGCGAATTTCGTAAATGGATCACAGGATGGATCGATTCCATCAAAGGATGGACTTGCGTGTCTAAAATTTGGACATAGAGCATGTTTTAAATTCTGCAATTTATATCCATGGTTGGAGAGTCAATTACAGGGAAAGGGTTGAATGTAACTGAAACTGGGTTCATGTAAAACATTTCAAGGAGGAATCACAAACATCTGTTGTGAGTACATGGTGCAGTAAGATCAGGGTTGAAGTCGGTTTGAGAGTTTTATTGAATTATGTTGTGTAAAAGCCGTGAAGTGACTCAAAATTTGATGTGTAGCACACAGTTTTGAACACAGAGCAATATCGATTATAGAAATGGAGAAAAATTCATGTTAAGAACTAGCGTATCGAAGAAATGGAGCGGAACTTCAATGCGAGGTTCATTGGCTTATTTATTAAACACCAAGTGTGCAGAAAATGTGATGAAGAGTTATGGTGCAAAGATGTCAAATTGAATGTTTTAAACCTCAACTGTGAAATCGAATTAGCAATACAGGTTCGAAGAAGCGTGGGCAATGATATGTTGGAACCATGAGTTGCAAAAACTTTGAATTAGACAACAGTGGAATGGAATCCGAATTCCGTGAGACCCTGGTCAAAGGCATAGAGCTGTGAAGGTAAACGGAACCGTGAAGTGGTTTCTGGAGATTACATATGGTTTTCGCACGACCATAAGTATGGTAAGTGGTAATTCAGTTTGGAACGCGATCATATTGGATTATGACATGTCACCTCTGCAACATATACCGACCATTTCGCATGGCATTCAGCTTCCATAAAGTTTTGGAGTTACCACAGTGGGATATCCGTCAGATATCCGCATAACCCGTCTATGGAGAGCGACGAATGATCCACCGTTGGATCATAAGAGGAGTTGCGCAAGGGTTAACGCAAAGGTCAGTGTTGAAATATGATGTGGCCCAGAACAAATATTATGAAATATTTGAGCATTTAAATGTTAAAGGGGTCGAACCTTGGAAAGAAGTTGAATTAATATAGGTGTGGCCAAAGACTTGATTTATCATTGAAAATCGAATGTTTATTCGATATTCATGAAACTGATTTATAATATGACTTAAACCGTAAAGTATGAAACAAGTAATCATCCCATATGTGAAGTTGTAATTTTGGGTTGAATTGCAATTCAATATAGTTAATTCAGATATTTATGAGTGGGTTTGTAATATGGTTTAGTCATGAGGTTGAAGAAAGTTTCCGCAAATGAACTAACATTTGTTGGGTTTATTAATATGGTTTCAAATCAATGATTTGGAAAATGCAGCTTCCGCATATAGATTATAGCCTGGGTTGAGAGGTGTAGTTTTATCACCATAAGAGAATTATATTTTAATATTTCAAATTTGAGATTGAAATATAAAAGCTTCCGCATAGTGTTAGAGTTTGCCCAGATTTTTGAGTTTATAGTTTTATTGGAGCATGAAATTACAGATGCATTTTTATATGCACCCGTAGAGTGTGATTGCTCTGTCTCACAGCCTCAAAGTTGCCATCAAGATGTTCCTCGTGAATGTGGCATCCAAGGGAGTCTCATACAAACATCACATTGGGTTTCCTAATCTGTGGGTAGTTATTTGATCCCACAAATATGATCTGAGCCTTTGCGGTGAATATTGGTGGCAATAATTGATATTTGTTCTTTGTGGTGACAAGAAGACCCTTCTATCACTCATATAAACACTTTGAGGTCCAAAAATATATCTATACGCCTCATTCAAGGTGGGTATCTACACTCTACGACATATTTAAAAAGGTTGAATCTACAGATCTGAGACTAGAGACAGAGCGAAGATTGAGGCTCCTTTATGGTGCAACCTCGCATTGTTTCTATGACACTCAAGATAATTATGACAAGTGGATACGTTCCCACTTACCCTCCCCTTGTTATTGTTTTCTTATTTACACTATGAGTACTTCCCCTCATATTTTTAAGCCCCTCTAGCAAAGGGAGACCAAGTAAAATTACTCTAGAGAGTCTTTAAGAGTACACTAAATCTTTATAAAGATGAAGAGAAGAAAGAGAAAACTATTTTAAACTAGAATTAATTACAATGCTTGACACGAACCACAAACCGCTAGAAAATAAAATAATCACACTTGAGACTGAACTCCAAGGAATGAAATGTAAAATTCAAGAAATATAACATAGTAAGCAATCAATCATTAAAGAAATGACACCTTGAAAAGTGAGATTAAAAATATAAAAGAACAGCTACATAATAACTCAGCCCTAAATAACATGAAGAATAAATTAGATATTAAACCCATAAAAGAGGAAATTAATAAACTAATTGTACTCAACCATGAGCACCACAAACAAGCCTTACACCTTATAATTGCTGGTATAGAAGAAAAAAACAATGAAGACACATTAGAAATAGTAAAATAACAATTAAAGACAAAATCTCAAATTCAAACAACTTATCTCACAGAAGAAATAAGGGTAGGAAAGATACTTGAGCATAAATATAGACTAATCCATGTTAAGGTTAGCTCTAATGACCATAAATTAGATACACTCAGGAAATCCCCAAGCCTAAAAGGATCAGGAATATTTATAAATAAAGATCTTATTCCAAAAGACGAAATTGAACTTAGGAAAGAAGCCCAAAAGGTCAAGGGGGCAATAAAAGAAGGGAAATGGGAAATCATTAGGAATAGAAAAGTTATTATTAGAGATAAAGTCCCAAAAATGAGTGATAAATAGGTACTAACATCAATTTGGACCCTCTTCTGTAATGTTTGTGGTGTTCGATGGTGTAAATGTCCTATGTTAAGTTGGATCCCGAGTGCTATTAATCTTATTCTTTTAGTTGAAACTTGGGAGCATGATGAATCTAGGGTCCCTCACCTTGACGAATTCACTCTTTGGTCAGCATGGAATAAGAAATCCTCTCGGAGGGGTTTCGGTGGTATAGCTTGCTATATAAGGACCATTGTTTCCTCTCACATCCAACTTCATAAAATCGACCCCTTCAATCAGTACATTTCGATCGAGATCTCTCATTCAACTACCAGTAGGATCTTTCTTTAAATATTCTATTTCTCTCCTATCAACTTTAAATCCTATAAGAAAAACAACTTGGATAAGGATTTTCCTTTCAATACCTTAGAAAAGTACATCTACAACCTAACGAATGAAGGTAATATCCTTTTTCTTGGAGACTTTAATGCTATAACTGCTACTAACCAAGCTACTATGTAAGTAACAACTCTAACCTTGACCCCTTGTGGCTTGATGAAGATGGTAACTTAGCTAATAGATTCAAGAGAAACTCTGAAGACTTAATTGATAACTTATTCGGCATTGATCTCCTCAAACTTTGTAGTTCCCAGAACCTAATCATTTGTAATGGTATCAACCAATAGCCTTCCTCTAGTCAGATGACATGTTTCCATGGATTGGGTAGCAGTGTCATGGATTATGTGATTTTTGACATCCATGTCTTCGACTATATTACAAAATTTGAGCTATTTAATAGGTTTGAGCCTAAATCTGACCACAGGACTTTGTCTTTATCGCACAATCTTGTTATGCATACCACCCACATGCATGAGACCAGTGAAAGTCAAAGACACTTTTGCTTTGATAGCAGCAATGCCGACATTTTCTTAAGGGATTTAGAAATGGATTTAGGCTCCTTGACTTATAATAACAACATTGAACAAATTTATTACCATTTTACTACTACCCTTTCTAGTACCATTAGAAAATTATCTAATGAGACTTCATATAAGCAGAATAATAGAACTTCCAATCCTTGGCATGACAAGGATTGTAAAATTGCTAGGAAAGAGATCAAATACGCTCCTAATGAAATCATTAAGCTCTAGAATATAAGTATCTACAATGATCTTATCAAAAGGAAGAAGAGGTAATATATTAATAAGAGACAAGAGCATCTTCTCCACCTTTCTAGTTGCACTGTAATATCCCCAAATTGGGATTACTAGCAAGGCATGCCTGAAAAACACATTTTTCAAGAATGTATTCTATAGAAAACAATATTATCCTTTGGATCTCTTATATTTGATAATCTAAGATCCAAATCTAAGAGGATATCAGAAACCAAGCAAAATAGGTGAGATAAACAAGCCTCTCACTCCTAGAATGGAAGAAAAATGCCCAATAATGGGACTGCAGCAATATGTAAACGCAATGCTAGAGCTGCAAAAATACATTCAATCAAAAAATGTTTCAAGAAACACATTAAAATTATTTGGTGTCTCATCATAAACTTCTACTTCCTTTTATGATCCAAAAAGTGGTGAAAAACAACGATTTAAGCCCTAAAAAGGTTAATTTTAGAGATCTACATAGAAAAAGAGGAAATTGATGATTGGATCCCTTATAATATGTTATAGGGGACTCACATATCAAATTTCATCAAAAAAAAATCACTCTAGCTATTTTAAACAGATCTCCCAGTCCCGGGATGGCTTAAAAAGGCCCAAACCCAATGACTTAGCTAATGCAGAATTTTCTGAAGCCTTCAAAGTGTCTTTTTCAGAGGTTTTTTGATGAAATATTATGGAAATAGAAAATATGGAATGTATTTCATCATATCATGAATAAAAATGGAGTATCAGCCTCTTTTACACATTTTATAAATGACCCGGTAAGGGTTTCTTGAAAGTACAAGTGTAAGAATGATAGATCTACAGAATATGGATCAGGAAAATGCAGTACACTGCAGATCTATAAGGAAATAGCTGAATAATACATGAGATAGAAGAATAATTATGTACAAATATTTTCGGGAAAAGGGTTGTCCCTTCCTCTAAGAAACAAGTTGAAAAGCAATGGTATAAACCCTGCTACTACAACACTGAATAGAATAACACAGATCCTATAAATAACTACATTGGAAGAGATGGATAGTATATTGGCCACATGCCAAGATCTGAATATCAGCCCAAACAGCTAATACACTCTTCTAGAAGGATAAAAGACTCACTCACTGAGAAGAGGCACTAGTATAATCTAGATCTGAGAAGATCTAGTCTCCACTTGTTGCAGCTCACTGAAACAAGTAAACACCAACTGGATTTATGCTGTCTAAGGGAGATGGATCTTGGCCATATGCTCGATAGTGGAAGAGAAGTACAATGCCCTCTAAGAGCTACTCAATGGAAGGAGGGAGAATCCCTAAATAGGAAATCCTCACAAGTCTCTACTAAACAGCCAAGAGAACTCGAATTGTCTAAACAAACATCAAAATCAAATATCACGAACAACCTTCTCTTGAGCCTTCCCATTCCTTTTATAAGATGAGAGCTTGAGAAACCCTAAACCACCTTCAAACCCCAGCTCTTTTCACATGAAGATTCTCCATCTAAAATCGCGCTATCTTTCATTGAGTTCAATAACTGACATGGAATATTATAGTCCTCCTCCCAAATGTTTCTTTTTCTCAATTTCCTCGCAAAGGATAGAACCAACGCAACTACAAGGATAGAACTGAAAAAATTCCTCCCAAGGCATGGAGTCTGAAATGTGTTTAGGAACTAAAATTCCCATGTAAAACCTCCAACCCCAAGCTATCATCCATACAAGATGAGTCACCCTCCAACATGGCAACTCATGAAAGATCTCCTCCACCTTAGGCTCCTGCAAAGAAGGTGGGCTGAATGGCTGAACATGATAGGCAAGATGGCCTACCCCATGCTATCTTCCTCTCCACTCATGGAAAGTGTAGAGTACATACTAATCTTGAGCTGCAAATAAGTTTCCCTCAAGTGGCAAGAAGAAGAATAGATCTCCAAAGATCCTATCTCCCAAGTTATTAATCATGCTGGCCCAAACCATCCCATCCAAAATGAATGGCACCTCATCACCATTTGGTAGCCAAATCAGAAAAACGTTGATGGTTCCAAAATACCAATGGTCTATCCAAGGGATATAGCACAGTTTTCCCAACTGCTTCTTAAGAATTTCATGTGGCAAGTTGTCTTCCAACAAATTACTAGCTGTGCATGAGTGCTCATCCACTATGTGGTAGTAAACAACAAAATATATCAGTTTTACATGATCATAATAACAAGACAAGGTGCCATACATCCCTTCTAGAACATCATGATGAGTATGGAGAAATTTCAGCCCATACTATCTCAATAATAGCCATAGCAACAAGGACTCTTGCTGCCTCCTTGCATTATCAAAATGCAGATCATGGAGCAATAATACATTGATGGACATGTGAGTTATCTCATCAAAAAAGTACAAACCAACTCCCTCATACATCATGGAGAAGTTATCCTTCCTCCCAAAACAATATACATACATGAAATACATCTCAAACATAAATACATGTGAGCACATGAGACATATCTCTGACAACGGTAAGTACATGGACATAAGATTTGACATATGATGTCCAAACTCTCTTCTTAATAGCCACAACAACCATGCCTTCTTCTTATGCATCCTATCATTGAGACTCAAGGCATGAGTTAAAGAAATATAAATTTTTGGGTAGTGACCAAACTCACCCAAAAACAACTAGTGCAGCCATGCCTCTTACTGGCATGTATCATAGATATGCAAGGGGTTTGGAACCCTCTTGCTTCATACTGCCATCCACTCATCCCAATGCAGGTGATGGATCTTATTCTGCAAATTTTTGGTATCCTCCCAAGGTAGGACACCTGCTCCTCCATCCTTTGAAGAAATTTTCAATTCATGAAATGTTGAAGTGCACCTCCAATGGGATCTGGGCCTGATGAGACCTCCTCCTCATGCATGGCCTTCCAAAACCAAAGAGGCCTTGGATTTGTTGCAAGTATAAGTCTCTCTTTGAGTTGTGGCATGCTCATTGAGAGAGTGTCATCTAGAGAGGAGAAAGAGTTTCTCATCTCAAGATTTCTACCTTTTGAAATCTCTTTCTCCATGGCTCCCTGAATGAAGCTGGCATCTAAATGTTCCCATGAGGAATGGGTCCTTATCTCTTCACTGCCGCTCTTTGACAACGCAATGCAACCTTTCTGCTCTAGATTAGCAGTAAGTGATGATCTTGGGTCATACAACAACATATTTCCCCAATCTTCTGAAAGGTTTGCTACAATAATAGAAAGTGGAAATATAATCATACCTTGCTGGACTTTGGGAACACCTTGCATGGCTGCAAGAGTTCTTTCTTTTACTATATTGGATCCCTCAATAGCTGATGTTGAAGGCTGCTCCTCCATGGTTGTGACAACGCTGATATAATTCTCCTCAAGAGATGGTGAGGGCTTCTCCCTCTCTGATTTTTCTTCATCAAATCTCTTGATCACTCTATGAGTGAAGCCTACAAGAGTAGATATCCTTGCATGACTTATGTGGCTGAACCACCAAGTGCTTGCTTTTCCCTTCATGTGCAGCGCTGCAATATCTACTACTTCTCTTTCTACCACTGGATGTAGTAGGAAGAATGTTGCAAGTCTTCTTTTCCAAGTCCTTGCTGAAGATGATCCATCAAAAGTAGACAATAGAAACCTACTGCCCTTCATCCTTCTTGTGCTGCAAGGTCTCCTTTCTTCCTCCAGTTAAATGAAATGTAGGAAGGCTAGAGTCTCCTTGAAGGCTCTAGGTTGCATCTTTTACTCAACAAGGTATTCACTTAGAATCTGATATTCTAAGTTCCTTATTTCTCTTCACCCCTCTTATGAGAATAGGAAGTGCCTAGTCTTTCTTCTTCTTCTTGAAACCTTCTCTAGAGGTCTCACTACAACTTTCTTCTTTCTTCTCTGGTTAACCTCAGAGAGGTTCTTCAGATCTAAAAACTGATGAGAGTAATCTCATCCTCTCCATCATCTCTGAAATATACTCTCTCTTTATTCTTCTCGATAGTCGGATCTCGCGCACCGAGCGATCATGCTTTGATACCACTGTAATACCCCCAAATTGAGATTGCTAGCAAGGCATGCCTAAAAAACACATTTTTTGAGGAAAGTATGCTATAGAAAACAATATTAGCCCTTGTATATATTATATCTAATAATATAAGATCCAAATCCAAGAGGAAATCAGAAACCAAGCAAACTAGGTGAGATAAACAAGCCTCTCACACCTAGAATGGCCAGAAAATGCCCAATAATGGGACTGTAGCAACATGTAAACGTAGTGCTGGAGCTGCAGCAAGCTTTCCACCGATGAAATATGTTAATAAACACTTCATCATCAATTTTATGTATATAAGCAAGAAGTATGATCCATTCTACCCACTAGATGTGGGGAAAAGCAACAATTTATACCCTAAAAAGTTTAATTTCAGAGATCTGCGTAAAACCAGAGGAAAATGATGGTTGGATCCCTTAGAATATGTTATAGGGGACTCACATATCAAATTTCATTAGAAAAAAAAACACTCTAGCTATGTTAAACAGATCTCCTCGTCCCGGTATGGCTCAAAAAGGCCCAAACCCCTTGACTTCGCTAATGCAGAATTTGTTGAAGCCTTCACAACGTATTTTTCAGAGGTTTTATGATCCAATAGTATGGAAACAGCAAATATGGAGTGTATTTCATCATATCATGAAGAAGAATGGAGTATCAACCTCTTTTACACATTTTATAAATGACCCGACAAGGGTTTCTTGAAAGTACAAGTGTAAGAATGACAACTCTATAGAATATGGATCTGGAAAATGCAGTACACTGCAGCTCTATAAGGAAATTACTGAATAATACATGAGATAGAAGAAGAATGATGTACGAAGCTCTCTAGGAGAAGGGTTGGTTCTTCCTCCAAGGAACAAGCTCAAAAGCAAGGGTATAAACCTTGCTACTGCAACACTGAATAGAATAACGCAGTCCCTGCAAATAACTGCAATGGAAGAGATGGAGAAAATATTTTCCACATGCCAAGATCTGAATATCATCCGAAAGGTGCTAATACACTCTTCCAGGAGGATAAAAGACTCACTCACTGAGAAGAGGCACTAGTATAGTCTAGATCTAAATACATCTAGTCTCCACTTATTGTAGCTCACTAAAACAAGTAAAACCCAATAGGATTTACGTTGTCTAAGAGATATGGAGCTTGGCCATATGCCTGATAGTGGAAGAGAAGTACAATGCCCTCCAAGAGCTACTCAATGGAAGGAGAGAGAATCCCTAAACAAGAAATCCTCACAAGTCTCTGCTAAACGGCCAAGAGAACTTGAATTGTCTAAACAAACATCAAAACCAAATATCATGAACAACCTTCTCTTGAGCCTTCCCCTTCCTTTTATAATATGAGAGCTTGAGAAACCTTAAACCACCTTCAAAACTCTAGCTCCTTTCACATGAAGACCCTCCATATAAAACTGCGCTGATCAACAAGGAGGTTCAATGCATCTGGACAATGTTGTGATTTGGTCAAGGTTGACCTCTTCAATCTGCCTCATCCCTTTTCACACTCAAGTGCAATCAATCCAGTTCACAAATTTTTGTTTGTGCTGATCCTTGTTCACACTGAACTGGTTTTATTGATGATCCCCTCTTCTTCATGCATGCATGTTGACTTAGTCAAACTTGACTATGTCCTTATCAATTTGCCCTTGTTCACACCCATAAGTGTAAAATCCAGCTACTGTGATGATCCCCTTTCACATTATAATGGGTTTTATTCATGTTTTTATTAATAATGGGCCTCCTTACCCATTTATCCCACTACTAAGTGCAAAAACAAAAATTTTAATATTCCCCTTAGCTACTTGCTAAAGTAGGAATATTACACTCCACATATATATATGCTTCCCTTTTTCATTACCCTTATTGGGTTCTGACTTAGAGTCAAAGCATGCATGTGATTCATAAGCCTTTAGTTCGAACCCCAGTGACTTCTTGGCCCGACACTCACTTGTGTTGTGAGTGGAGCTCTTATGGAACTAACACAACTTTACCGTGTCATTATTTGTCTTTATGGTGTTATTCTTTGCTTGCAACTTTGGCGGGTTGTCCTGGGTCACCCCACCTTGGATTTGTCCTTTTGTCTGTGGTTTGGGGGTGCCTTTCCCTTGTTTCAGATTCATAGATCCAAAGTCTTGCTTCTTCTATTTAAATTTTCACTTGATCTTGACAACATATCAGTATGCTGCACCAAGCTAGGTGAGATCGAGGAAATCCATTTCCTCCTGAATGTATCTGTGAAAACAATTTCAGTACTTAAGCACTAGTTGTTTCTCTGAATATTTGATACCCAACATCATGTGTAGGGTACAAAATAGATTTGTCATCTCATGCACATCTTGATACCTTTATTTCTGTAGTGTAGTCCATTGTACGTACTTGTCCTCACAGCTCCCCATGGGGTAATATTGTTCCTTGATGGAATCTCAGAAATAATTCCAAGTGGGATCTAATGAAAATAGTGAGGGTTATCTCTCGTCCCTCTGTTTGCAGTAGGTTTCCCACCAATCCTTGACATGGGGGCCAGCTTTGAGGAGAAAAAAATTAATCTTTTCCCTATTGGAAAAATTTTGAGCTGAAAAATATCCCTCCAACAGATTTAACCATCTATATATGACATCTGCATCTATATGGCCTTCAAATAGGGGAATTTCAAATTTTACTTGTACCTTTAAGGGAGTGGCACCTCCATAGTGACTTCCAGATGAAGATATGTCGCCTGTGGGGGTCCGTCAAAGGATCTTGGAAAATTTTTCCATTATCGCATTCCTATGTCGCTCGAGGGCTTCTTCGAGCAATATTTTTAAAGAATCTCCTTCTCCCTCATATTTCTTTTCTTCCACCATGGGAGGCTTCCAGGGTTTGTGAGGTTGGTATTTCAAAGGTTTAACCATTTCTATCCCTAAATTTTTATACCTTGACCTCGTTAGGGACATGCAAAGAAAAATAGAGAAAGATCATACCGCTATGGTAGCACTTGTTAGTGTCTAAATGTTTAGTGATCAAATACTCTCTTTCAGGTATATTTGGTAGTGGTCCTTGGTCAAAATTTTATGTTTTCAAATACATTCTCAAATAAATTGTGTTCATTGAATGTTGTTTAGGTCTGATGCTGCTCCCTTCACCCATTCATGGTCATCATAAATTTCAATTTCATCTCATTCATCATCAATATAGGGTCATAGATTAGTCAACATACCCTCATATAGGTCATGGTCTAGGCTTCTTTTGTTTCGGCATCATAATTTCGAAATGATGTCATGAAAGAAAGGAAAATAAATGGTCATTGTCATTAGTTAAATCACATTCATTGGGAGTTATAAAATATAGGAAATAAAGCAAAGGAAACTTGTCCTTTCTCAATAAGTATGCTACATGGTCAAAGTTTTACAAAAGAATTTTTTCTCAAAGTACAATATGATTTCACTAAAGACAAAAAGAAAATTTTGTGATTTATAAAGGGAAATGAAGATTTTGAGTTCATTTAATCCTTTGGTTTTCAAAATAGCTCCTATCTCATGCTCACAACTCTCCAAAACCATAAAATATCGAAGACAACCAGCAATAAACTAATCCAAATTTCCCTTTGATACGCTTCTGCTCCTCACTATGCATCTAGGTCAGCCACACTACGCTTCTAGAAGTTTGCTACATTCTAGAAGTTTGCTACACTTTTCCCTTTCAAGCTCCAAAAGCCATCAAAAGGGCCAATTCAGAATTTCTCAAGGTTGAAGTGCTCCTAATTTTGTAAGTGATCATCCCTCACCTTTTGATTCAACTCAATTTCTTTAGCAAAGGGTGGATTCCCTCTTCTAGGGTTTTCAATTATGTTTTTGGATTTCTTTCATGTTTGACTTGTTTCAGCATAAAACCCCTATTTCCATCACCTAATAACCTCCAAACATAACTCATACACCTTAACTTATTAATCCATATAATTCATACCTCTCATTGCTAACATTTTCAGTCAAACCCTAGTTCTCACTATGATTTTGTAGGGAAACTAAGTAAACTTTGTGTTTTAACCCTTTTTCCACCTTTCCCATACAGATTTCCAAAATTTTCACTTGCATTCTATAGCTAACTCGCCATACTATCTCCCCAATTTTTTATGGATTTTTCCCTAACTCCATTCAATCTCATTTATGTCCCAAAACCCACTGTATCATCATCCTCTATTTTCCTAATTTTCACCCTCCGTTTCCTTCACATCAAACTAGGGTTTTATTTTGTTGAAAAACATCATGGAAGTTGAGAAGAGAAAGCATAACAAAGGAGGTCATCATTCCATATTTGGGCCATCTAATTTGTAGGAGATCAATGCTTCTCCTTATGGAAAGAAATCCTTCGAAGATAATGGTTGTTTAGGATTTTGTGAAAGAGTTCAAGAGGTAGGCTGTCATGCTCAATTGACAAGCGTTTTTTCCAGCAGCAGTAGGAGAGATAAGGCCAACACAACATGCATTGAATTCACTATATTAGCATATGCTATAGCCTCAGCAATAGGTATCCCAAACCATGGAGAAATCTGGTTCAAAGGGATGGATTTGGACATCGACAACTATAAATTTTTCTTAAAACCACATTGCAAAGATGCTCCTGAGCACATCTTTCCCTTCAAGCATTTACTTGACAGGTATGCCCATTTGTTGAAGCTAATCATGAAGTATTTTACATGTGAAGGGAGGTTATCAAGATTTTACCAGTACCACATAAGTCTATTGATGCATTTCACTAGCACCAATCCACTCAATTTGCCTCATTATCTATTCAGGAGTTTGGTCAAAATGAATAAAAAGTACAGAGTAAAGGCAAGGATCACCACACTAATTTGTTCCACCATGGTTTGGTCAAGGTTATAGTCTTACATAAGCTCTCAAAAATCAATATTTCTTGGGAAACATTCACGAAGTTAGTTTCTTCTATGCCTACTAATAGTCCACCAATCATTCAGAGCATACCATCGTCATCAACAAAGCCACAAGAGGTTGGATCTTCAAGCAGACCAACATAAGTTCCAAAGACACCAAGGTCTTAACTCACTCAAACTTATGAGAAAGGTAAATGGATGATTTTTTCTCCTATGATTACCAAAGTTGTGCTTTCACCTGAACCTAAAGCCGAGAAAAGAGAAACCATGGAGCAACCACCTATGCATGAGAGTGAGTCACCCTTGCAGGAACATGAGAAGTAAGCACCTTTGGAGCTTGACATGGTAAAGCAGGTGGAAAAAAAATCAGCTGAGGAGATAATCAAAGAAAAGTATGCAGAAATAGCAAAGCTCAAGGACAACCTCTTAAGGGAAAATTTCATGATAACATTCCTACAACAAGAAAATATGCAATTGAAGGTGAAACAACTACTCCAAAGCAAACAAAAGGAATATATTGAGGCATAGAAATGTAAGAGAAAACCAGTGATAGATGTTGATCCATTTGAATACAAGGAGGCTGAGATAAATCCAATGAGGCCAAGAACAAGATGATTAACTAGGAAAAAATAACAAGAAGCAAAGTTATCTCCTCCATTAGGTTAGAAAAGTTTTGATGATTTGATCACTGCTGAAATAGAGCATGAAAAACAGTTTTGTCTTGACAAGGTGAATTAGCATCTAGAGAAGCTCTTGAATAAGGAAGAAAGAAACAACAACCTCCAGAGGCACATGGAGAGACGCTATTTCACCAGGAACCAAATCACCAAAGTCAGGGTTAATAATTTGAAAAAAAGCTCAAAGAAACCCTAATTAAGCTAAAGGATATATAAAACTTGGATTTGATAGCTGAGGCATCTCTAGCCATACAGATCATCATTCAAGGATGAAATGGACAAAAATTCAGTAAATTTTGGGCATTTTTGGTATTATTTGTGATTTTTGGAAAATTCTGGAAATTTCACCCTTGCAGAAGCATCGTGTGGCCACATGATGATTTTCCTTAGAGGGTCCAATGAAGGTATTATCTACATGGTTGGATTCCTTTCGAAGTTTAAATTCCAGATATGGCCTTGTTTTTTCATGACATATCCTAGTTTTGAATAAAAACCCAAAAAACACCCTATTTTTCATGTTTTTGCCACTGTTTTTCACTACAGGTGATGCTTCTGGAGTAAGCTTGGAAAAATGAAGTTTTGAAGGCCTTGCAGGAGGAATTTTATCAGTTTTAAGGTTGGGTTGGATAGAGGACATCGAGAAATAACTTTCCAAATTTTCACATCAGCAAGAGGATGGCTAAAATTTAGCTAAAAACACCCTCCAAGGCACACAACGCTTCTACTAAAAAACACGACGCTTCTATGTGATATGTGACACTTCTGTCTTGGATGCTTTATGGACATGTGTCAGTGAAAAATGATCAAAATATCAAGGTTACAACAGTCCCATGAGCTGCTTAATGGATAATAAAGTCTATTTATGTCCCTCATTATTGAGGAATAATGTAATTACTCAAGGAGACAAAGACTCCTAGTTATTAGCTAAATTTGGGGGGACTGTTTCTAACTTCCCTAAATTCTAGGTAATGAATCATTAGGTGCATTTATGATGTATTTTGAATCAGGTTTCGACCCAATGAGGTGGCATATTCTCTATTTTCTATATGTAATCCAACTCAAGTCATTTTAGAGGTTGGATAGTTGATATTACAGTGTGGAGCTTATGCACAATCTTTTACAGTGAAATCAAAGACATGTTGCAGCTATAATTTTGGGAATACAATGGTATGCTTATTGGAATTATTTTTTATCAGTAAAACCATCAAGTTGAATGTTTATGTTTTCATGAAATCACATGTATGCTTCTATATGATAAATCTTATGAGTCTATAAACACAATTCTTTCTTTTTGTGCTCTGTTTGATAAGATTTTCATGAATTTGTTCTACTTCCTCTGATGAATGAACTCATGTAATATGATCATTCTGAATCTCACTTTTAAAATCTTATACCACAATGAAAATATAAGTGTATTTATGATTATAATTACCTGGCCTCATCTTCATCTCTGTAGATGTTCATTTGAAATCAAACCTAAAACCTAGACCTAGTTCCTAGGCTGACACTTCCTATCCAACAAAATTCAAAACAAACCCTAATTCACTGAGCTTATATCTAGCCTAAAATAATTTTATTTATAGTCACCTCATTGACTGTGAAATTGACATCGAGATAGCCCTCTCTGGTTTGGAAGGGCTAGCTTCCAAATCTAAATATTTTTTTGAGGTTACCTCCTTCAGTATCCTTTCTCAGCCTTGGGAAACAAAGGGAGTAATACAATTTTTGGCAACATTGCAAAGGAGTGAATGTAAAACTTCCTTGGGGATATCTGTTTTAGTTCACTGAAGGTTAGACTTGTGGTTGACAATATCTGACATTCAAAGAAGGGCGAGTTAGTAAATTTGAGCCGAAGTGCAGATTCTCAGGAAAATTGGCTCCTAGAAGACACACCAGGTAAAATCCATACCCAAATACCTCACCAATTGTTAATGACCCTGAGATTATTTAGAAAGGGTTTACCTGCACTAGTGAAATCCACATCCTTTCCTACAAGGTTAATTTCTCCAGAAGATTTTTCCTTCAATTTTAAAGTCGAGACATCTTTGTTCAAGTCTAAGTATGAATCCTTCCTTTCAGAAATACTCTTTGAACCCATTGATTTTGAGACATGCCATTTTATGAGTCCTCTTATTTTGAGATTGATAGTAAGGTCTGGTCTAATTTTCATAAACTTCATGTTTTGGTTGACAAGTTTTAAGTAACTTCTGAAAAAGCTTATTTCCAATACAAACAACAAGCTTTTTCTTCTGCATCTACTATCACATCTTCTCACACAACTACACCATAATATCTCACTTTCACTCCATCAATACCTTTGTATTTATACAATCCATCAACCCCTCCAAAACCTCCTCCATTAGTCATGGTAAAATTTTCCCCATTGATACTACCACCACAACTCACTAGACTACCTCAGAATTATGGTCAAAGATTTCCCCTGTTTGATGGAAAATTAGAGGTTACTGCTCACCAACACATTGTCAAAGTAGTTGATTTCATGGATCCTGAAGAGATTAATAATGATGAAAACAAGATGTGCATTTTATCACAAAGTTTCTTAGGAGAGGTTAAGAAATGGTTCCGCTCCCTAACAGCTGGTTCTGTAGCTAATTTAGAACAACTAATTGATTTATTTATGGAAAAATGGGAGGAGAAGACGAACCCTTTATAAATGCTAGCTGAATAAAATGCCTTGAAAATAAATCCTAACGAGTCTGTGCAAGAATTCACAAATAGATTCAATAGAATTTATGATTCCATTCCTAAAAACATGAAGCCTCCTCCAGGCCTTGCACTACTTCACTACCCAGATGGTTTCGATCTTGATATGAATTAACAACTAAGAGAAAGAAATCCATTTAATCTTGAAGAAATGCATATAAATTTAGTGAGCATTGAAGCGAATATGATTATCAAGAAGTAAAAAATCAAAATAGAAAAGAGGGTAACCATCAAGGAAGAAAAATATACTTCATCAGAGCGAAAAATCGATACCTTGATCAAAACAATGGAGAAGATGATGGACAAAATGACCATCGTGGATAGACAAGCTGTAACCTCAATCAGAAATCTGAATTTCAGGGGTCAAAAATAGTAGCCTCAATACAGGATAAAGAAAAGGGAGTAGAGGGGTCAGGATCAACAAATTCAACATCAAATTTTCACTCCATTTCAGCAAAATAATAGAAAAGGCCCCGATGAAGAAGAAGAAGAGATTTCAGGCGAAAATAATTTATTTGAGGAAAATCAACAACTTATTTTCCTGACTAAAGAAGATTAGCTTTTTTAAGAGTTTATTGTACCAAGTGATCGACAATATGTTTTCTATAATGAGGATATGTTATCAGTATGGAAAAAATATTACCAAAGTGGATATCATAATTCTCTTACTCAGGTTCAAAGGTAGTATGGTTTGAGGAATAGGAACGTGCATATAACCTCAAGTCAGAAAAAAAATAATTCTCAAACATATGCTCACCATAAAGGGATGACTACTTCAAAATAGAGCAAAGATAAATGACCTGCTATTCCTGATCATGGGAAAGGAAATGAAGCTTCTACTAGAAATCAGAAGAAATATAAAGAAGTTCAAGATGGAGGACAGATAAAGGAGATTCCACGTAAAGATCAACCGAAGAAGAAAGATGCACCATCTAAAGAGGTAGAAAAACATCCTAGAATGTGAGCTCACTGCAATGCTATGAAAGACATCCTTAAAAATTTCATTGAATATACTTTGTCATTGAATCCAAGGAACAAAAATGTCATTGTTGATTCTCTTGCCACTTCAACCAGCATGTTCAAAATTCCAGTGTATCCCAACAAGAAGTATGAAATTAATTTCAAGCATCGCCCAGTTGTTCCATATAGTGTTTGGTATTGGAAATTATTTCAACATGAAAAAAAAAATCAACAACTTCTTGCAGACGAAAGAGGAGTTTGCGAGTTCACAAATGGATGATCAGTTTTATGAAGATGGCCAATAAATGCATGCAACATAAATCAAGCTACTGCAGTTGAAAGATAACTCCATTCCAAGAGGTCTTGTACCTTTAAAGGAGCTTTTTGACCGGGATGATGTTTCATGGAAACCAACAATGCTGCCAATTGAAGTAGGAGTAGAAAACCTCAATCTTGGCACTCCTGAGAAGCCCAAAATAGTTAAGATATCAAAGTCCTTAAGCCCATAAATGAAATCTAAATATGCAACACTCATGTCTCAGTTTGCTGATGTTTTTTGCATGGGAATATTTTGATCTAAAAGTGTATAATAAGAGTATAATTTAGCACACCATTCCTTTAAATCCTGATCAAAAGACTTTTCACCAGAAAATAAGGAGAATGGATCCGAATTTACTGCCCTCTATTAAAAAATAAGTGAACATGTTGTATACTTCTGGTATTATAGTTCCTCTCCACTTTTCAAATTGGATGTCAAACTTAGTGCCTGTAAGAAATAAGACATGTGAGATTTGCTTGTGTATATATTTCCGTAATCTTAATAAAGTATCAGTGAAAGAAAACTACCCACTTCCAAAGATGGGTCATATTCTGCAAAGGGTGGTTGGTTCTTCCAAACTTTCATTGTTGGATGGGTATTCCGGGTATAATCAGATTTTAGTTCATCTGGATGATCAAGAGAAGACAACCTTTACAACACCTTGGGGTACTTTTATGTATTCTAAGATTCCCTTTGGTTTTAAGAATGTGTTAGTGTGAGAATTTTCATTATGCCATCAGTGATCAAAATTACTCTTTTCATATTCATATTCAGGGTCCCACTCATAAATTTTTTATCATTCCACTAGGTCATGAAAAAATTAGTCACTGATGGTAGCCCTAGTCCAAAAACATCACTCTTCCTTAAAATTAATTTTCTTGCTGGCACACTTCCATACCTTGCTAACTAAACATCATCCATAAATTCAATTCATCATGTCATGTCACCATGGAGTCCAGTCTTGTCAAGGTCATCATTAGGTTTTCTAGGGTTTTCATGGTCCAATAAAAATCCATTCCATTGCATAAGGCTAGCAAGTAAAGGGTGATAAAATAACATCTATTCACCATGTGAAGATGATTTGTAAAGATAAATTCTTATTTCATCATGTAATTTCAATTTCAAATGTGAGTTTCATTCCAAGATGTAATTTTATTTTTATTCATGTAATTTTATGTCAATTCAAATGTAATAAGTACTCAGTCTCCCAAAATCTGCCACCTCAGTTCCACATGCCAAACAAGCACATGTCAAAGTGCAAGAGATTTTAGTTCATAAATTTATCAAATGTTAAAGGGAGTTTTATTTTCCCAAGGGTGCCCAAATCATCATTTTCCACAAGCACTAAACCCTAATTTCCTCTCCCACTGAGCTAGGGTTTACTATGGAATCAAATACATTTGAGAAGAGGAGGCATAAGGTAGGTCATATTAGTAATTATGATGTCATTTCAGCTCATAAACATCATGAATTCATCATTTTTCAAGAAGTCATTCCAAAAGTCAAATCATTTGCCACTCATAGGGCCAGTTTTGCTTCAAATTATGTTTCTGACCAAATAGAGATGAATCTAATAAAAGTGAGAGAGGTTTTTGTCAATCGTAGGTCAAAAAGGAAAAATCGATTTGATTTTTTACACAAGTATCATGATTTGGGAGAAATGTCAAAAAATACAGGTGCTACAAGAGGTTTTCTACACTTCTGGAGTGACCTTGGGAAAATCAATTGTTCTCCTATTTGGAGTGTCCACATGAATTGCTTGATAAGTAAAATGAAAACTATACTGAAATATATTTAAAATAAGCTATCAAGAGCTCAATTTTGAGTTGAGGAAGACCTCAAAACATTTCTTGCAACAACACACTGCATTTTTGCACCCTCATTATGCACTTTTTGACCAGTTTTGGGAGAATTGAGTTTTGAGGGGTTATAATTGATCATGTTCAATGATTAATACGTCCATTGTGTAGCGATGAGATATATATTTCCAATGAGATATTATGAGCTCAATTTGGAGTTTGGGAAGGCCTCCAAAGGTGGTCTGCAAAAAGGCGTTGCGCACTTGCTTTTGGGAGGGCACACTTGCTTATGAGAGGGCACACTTGCTTATGATAGGGTAGAATTCCTTCTACAAGGGTTCAATTGACCAGAAAAGACAGAAACTCATTCAAATTGCAAAAAAATCACATCCCAAGTTTCAAAAATGTTCTCATCGACCTCCAGCAAGTGAGTAAAAGCTAATTCCATCAATTATCCTCTCCATCAAGTTCATTTGTTGGGTGTTGTGAAATTTGTTTTAGAATTTGTTGTTTAAATAATTTTAAAACTATAGTATCTCCCATTGCACTCTTAATTCCAAAAATTGCATCTCCCTACACCTTCATACCTTTCCTACATTTTAAAATACCCATTCCTAAACCCCTGTATTACAAATCCCGTTTCCCTAACCCTTTTTCCAATACCCTAAGCCCTAGGTGCTACAACTACCTAGGCTCCTAAACCTAAACCTGTAAATAATTTACCCATCCTAAAATTCCACCATATCACTACTCCCTATCCCCTTTCCCATTTCATAAATTCCTAGCACCATCTCCCTCAATTTGCTTTTCCCATTCCTCATTCCTAAGACCATTTTTCACTATCATTCCATCTCCCTAGGGTTTTGGCACTAAGACACAATAGAAGAAAGAGCAGCAGAAGAAGCCAAGATTTTTCTAGATGATACCCTAGAGAAGCATGGTTTTATTTAAGAACAAGATTAACAAGTACCAAGAGGCAGACATAGAACCAGAAGCTTGAAAAGAACCTTGGAAATTGAAAGGCAAAGAGAGATAGTTGATGAAGCCGTGCTTGATGATCAATTTTTGGATATGATCAAAGAAGACAAGGAAGGTTGGCTTCAAGCCATCAATGACCATTTGGAGAAGTTGTTGAAGAAGGATAAAAGGGACAAAAAAATTCAAAGGAGGATGGCCAAACATTGTTCCAAAAGAGAAAGACTTGTAAGGACAAAGTTCAAGGTAGCAAATGAAAATATTGAAGCCCTAACTCACCAAAAGAGAAAAATAAACTTGATATACTTGTAGAGGCTTCACTCCAAGCCTAGCCACCTCACTAGCACTCTCTCCACCAATTTCGAAGCTATTTGACCCATTTTTTCAAAATCGGTGTTTTTCAATGTACTCTTGAACAAGTTCATATCAAAAAATTGGTCACATGCACAACGCCCTAGGAACTGCACACTTTTTTGAGGCATCCAATAGACAAATAGAGACCACAATTTGATTTAGAATGATGAATACATGCACCCTGTAAATTTGCTAAGTTTTTTGGGACAAACTGGTTAGTGAAAAGGGAAAAAAAAACACCCTAAAAATCATGTTTCCGCCCCTATTTTGGCCTAGGCACTGCACACAAAGCAGTCTTGGGAGAAATAAGTTTTGAGGGATAAAATCACCTTGATTTTCCAAAATGGAGACATATTCAAAAATTAGACTTGGATATCTTTCCAAAAATCCATTTTGGGCTTGATTTGGGCACCTACAGGTTAGTCAAAATCAACCTTGAACAGGGAAGGCGCACGTGACACAACGAGGGCGGACTTGACAGAAAAATGGCGCACTTGAACATTTGCTGATTTTTTTTGAAATTTCACTGTAATTTTGACTTTATCTCAGAAATTGATGTTTTCACCTATGTAATTGAAGATGGTAAATGTAATTATTTTATGGATAAGTTACCTAGGGGTAGATTCATCAGGTAAAATTTGTCATTAATCAAATGAATCAGTTTGAATGTATTTGGGGAGGAGTCAATTAGAGCTCCTTATACTCCAGCTTTCAGTTCAAAATTTTGTGGATCTCTTCCTCACTTCATGGATTTGACCCCTGAGGATGATGAATTTTTTTTTGATGTTTATTTAGTCCCTTTCTTCACTCTTAGAAATATTTGGAATCAGTTTGGATGCTAGCTCATTGATAAAGGACTATTGTACTCGTTTTGGCCAGTTAATAAAGAAGAGTTGTAAATAATTTTTGGGATACATGTGGTATGATGTTTATCATTGTTTTTCCTTCATTTTATTATGTTATAATTTTTTGCCTTCATGTTCATTACATCTCTATTGTATGATCTCTTTTAAGTTGATAGGCATAATACATGCTTTCTCATGCTCTGTTTAGGGAAAGTTATCATAATTTGTCCATTCTCCTCTGTTTAGGAAGAATACATATACCATGCTCTTCCTAGCTCCTCATCAGTATTAAAACCATCTCATCATAATAATTTTAAAGTGTTAAGGCTTATGCCTACCTTGCCCAATTGAATCTTTGCAACCCTATCTCATTTTCCGTGACCCAATTCCCCTGACCATACTTTCATCCAGCAGCCTGACCAAAATCAATTATCAAAACCCCTGAAACTCACACCCAGCCTAAAATCCTAATCCATTCAGCCTCCTAGGCTGTTTTTAGGGGAGATATCCCTCTCCGACTTGGTAGGGATAACTACCAAGATAAAAGGTTGGCTTGTGGTTACCTCTGTTGGGATTTCTTCCTCAGCCTTAGAAATATGGCGGAGTGATAACATACTGGCGCCATTGCCGGGGAGATGAAAAGACAAATATTCCCAAGGAATTAATGACACAGATTAGATCTGATTGTTGATGGTGAAAAATGATCATGCACAAGAAGGCTTCACATCAATTACCTTGCGATTCCAGTGTCAAAGAATCCCAAGGTTCATAATTCTCATGGCGAATCCAATGTTTAAGAATTCAAAGGTTCAAAAGTCTCATGGAAACTCCACTCTTCAAGAACCAGTAGTCTAAAGAACTTCTTAGTGACTTCATTGTTGTCAAAATGGATTCAAATGCTTGAAGGTATGCTCCCATGAGCCAAGATCACATACCAGGTTTTCTGAACAGCATGCCTCGGGTTAATTGGATGACATATCTTCCAAAGTTCAAAAATGTGAAAGGTAATGATTCTGCTCTTCATTTGTTGATATTTCACATGCATGTGCATAGATTAAAGATTGATTTTTTTGAAGACTGCTTGATGAAGATATTCATGGCCAATTTGGAAGGTGAAGCCCAATCTTGGTATGAAATTTTGTCATCTGCTTGTATTTATTGTTTAAAGGATTTTCATACCATGTTATTTGAAAGGTATAAAGAATATTGTCCATCCTTAATATTAGTTCAGAAATTATATAAACATGTTGATTGTTTTATTGAAAATATTGAGAAAGTTTATGGAGATGATGAATTCATGTACGATGAGATCATGGAAGCCCTATATGAAAATCCATTTTAGAAACATAAATAAAAATTAGAGGACACTTATCAAGATGCTTAAGAAAGTTTGCAACAGGTTGAAGGTCTTTGTACAATTTAAAATGATGGAAGAAAAGGTCTTATTTCAGATCTGCTTGTAGCTAAAGATGGTATGCAAGAAAATCAACTTCCAATTTCAGATTGTGATAAAGTCAAGCTGGTTGATCCAGATCTAGATTCAGATTGTGATGATGAAGGGTATGTTGTTATAGATCCCATGAAGGAGAGATCTATTGTTGAGATCACCTCGAATGAAGAAAAAAGAGTTATTGACCTAAGTGTTCTCATCCCATCTAAACAAAGTCTTCAGGAGGAGGTAATCCAATCCTTTTCTGAAAAACAAGATGAGATCTTTGTTCAAGTCAGTGAAAATTATTCTTTGGATGATTATGTGGTAAATTATAGGAATGCTAGTTTTGAGTTTCACGAACAATTTGAAGTTTTCTCTCTTATGACTGATGAGTGTGATAAGAAACATGACAATATGGTTGCCATGTCATATGAAGATGATAGGAAATGTATTAAAATTGCAAAGTACTAGTGCATTGAGGACTCTCATTCATATTTTTCTTCTCATATTTCTTGTTTAGAATTTTTATTTCAAGAAGAAATTTTCTCACCTACTTGCTCGGAAGTTTTTGACGATCAGGAACACACTCTTGCTGAGGCACATATGAAGAGAGATCAGAATGAAGAGAAAAATACACATTGTTTATTCTAGATCAACAAGAGGTAAATTTTCATGTTTTTCAAGATCCAGTGGCAATTTTATTGCAGTCAGTAGTGAAGGTAATTATTGCAGTATTGAGTGATGATGGAGATCATTGTCATCTATATTTTTGGCTGCCAAATTGTAAATATTTATTGTTTTCCAGAGAATCTGATTAGGAGAATCGATCAAGGAGGAATTTGCTTGATTGGTTACACTGGAATTTTGATATTGCCTGATTGTACATATGTCTTCAAAAGCTAGGTGGTTGTCATAAGGATTTGAAGCCCTCAAGTCCCAAAAATATGCTGCCATCATTAAGTTTAGTAATTTTTTTTTATTTTCAGTCCATATTGAGTCAAGTTTCAGTCATTTGAGTTTGCATTGAGTTAGCCTATTTTTCTGATTTTCAGTATTTAGTCATGCATTTTAGTTTGAGTTTTTTTTTATCATATTGGAACAATGGTTAAGCACTTGGTCTACAGTGTTCTTGACACCTCCAAGGAGCTGCCATCCCCAATAAGCCTGATGTTAGCGTCAGAATTTGCATTCTTCCATCAATGATCAAAATTACTCTTTTCATATTCCTTTTAGGGGTCTCACTCATATTTATTTTATCATTCTACTAGGTCATGCAAAAAAGTAGTGACTGATGGTAGCACTAGTCTAAAAACACTTCCTTAAAATTCATTTTCTTGCTTGCGCAGTTCCATAGCTTGCTAACTGTAAATCATCCATAAATTCAATTCATCATGTCATGTCACCATGGAGTCTAGTCTTGTCAAGGCCATCATTAGATTTTCTAGGGTTCTCATGGTCCAATAAAAATCCATTCCATTGCATAAGGCTAGTAAGTAAAGGGTGATCAAATAACATCTCTTCACCATGTGAAGATGATTTGTAAAGAGAAATTCTTATTTCATCATGTAATTTTAATTTCAAATGTGATTTTCATTCTAAGATGTAATTTTATTTTTATTCATGTAATTTTATGTAAATTAAAATGTAACAAGTACTCAATCTCCCAAAAGCTACCAACTAATTTCCACATGCCAAACAAGCACATGTCAAGGTGCAAGAGTTTTTAGTTCATCAATTGATCAAATGTCAAAGGGAGTCGTATTTTCTCAAGGGTCCCAAATCATCATTTTCCACAAGCACTAAACCCTAATTTCCTCTCCCACCGAGCCAGGGTTTGCTATGAAATCAGATATATATGAGTAGAGGAGGCATAAGATAGGCCATATAAATAAGTATGACGTAATTTCAACTCATAAAAATCACACCTTCATCATTTTTCAAGAAGTCATTCCAAAAGTCAAATCATTTGCCACTCATAGGGCCGGTCTTGCTTCAAAGTATGTTTATGACCAAACAGAGATGAATTGATAAAAGCGAGAGAGGTTTTTTTCCATCATATGTTAGAAAATAAAAACCTCCTTCAATTTTTACAGATGTATCATGGTTTGGGAGAAATGTCAAAAATACAGGTGCTATAAGAGGTTTTCTACACTTCTAGAGTGACCTTGGAAAAATCAAATTTTCTTCTATCTGGAGTGTAAAAAGGAATTATTTAATAAGTCAAATGAAAACTGTAATATAATAGGTTTCCAATGAGCTATCATGAGCTCAATTTGGAGTTGAGGAAGGCCTCCAAAAGTTGCTTGCAACAACACTGCATTTTTGCACCCTCATTTTGCACTTTTTGACCAGTCTTGGGAGAATTGATTTTTGAAAGGTTATGCTTGATCATTTTCAGTTCTTAATAGGTCCATTGTGTAGGCAAGAGAGAGATATTTCCAATGCTATATCATGATCTCAATTTTGAGTTCAGGAAGGCCTCCAAAAGTGCTCTGCAAAAATGCGTTTCACACTTACTTCTAGGAGGGTGCACTTACTTCTGAGAGGGTGCACTTCCTTCTGTGGGGGCGCAATTGATTAGAAAAGCTAGAAACTCATTAAAATTTCAAAAACATCACTTCCTAAGTTTCAAAAATTTTCTCATCAACCTCCAGCAAGTGAGTAAAGGCTAATTCCACTAATTATCCTCTCTATCAATTTCATTTGTTGGGTGTTGTGAAATTTGTTTTAGAATTTGGTGTTTAAATAATTTTAAAACCCTAGTATCACCCATTGCACTCTTAATTCCAAAAATTTAATCTCTGTACACCTTCATACCTTTCCTACATTGCAAAATACCCATTCCTAAACCCCTGTATTGCAAATACCCTTTCCCTAACCCTTTTTCCCAATACCCTAAGTCCTAGGTGTTACAACTACCTAGGCTCCTAACCCTAAACCTATAAATAATTTCCCCACCCCAAAATTCCACCATATCACTACCCCCTATCCCGTTTCCTATTTCATAAATTCATAGCACCATCTCCCTCAATTTACATTTCCCATTCCTCATTCCTAAGACCATTTTTCATTATCGTTCCATCTCCCTAGGGTTTTGACACTAAGAAAAAATAGAAGAAAGAGAGGCATACGAAGCCAAGATTTTTCTATATGAGACCCTAGAGAAGCATGGTTTTGTTGAAGAACAATATGAACAAGCGCCAAGAGGTAGACATAGAACCAGAAGCTTGAAAAGAGCCTTGGAAGTTGAAAGGCAAAGAGAGATAGTTGATGAAGCCGTGCTTGATAATCAATTTTTGGATATGATAAAAGAAGACAAGGAAGGTTGGATTCAAGCCATCAATGAACAATTGGAGAAGTTGTTTAATAAGGCTAAAAAGGACAACAACATTCAAAGGAGGATGGCCAAACATTATGCCAAAAGACAAAGCTCAAGGTAACAATGCAAATATTGAAGCCCTAAATCACCAAAAAGAGAAAAATAATATTGATATAATTGAAAAGGATTCACTCCAAGCCTAGCCACCTCACTAAAGCTCTCTCCACCAATTTTGAATCCATTTGAACCATTTTGAAAAATCTGTGTTTTCTATGTATTCTTGAACAAGTTCATATCAACAAATTGGTCACATGCACTGCACCCTAGGCGTTGTGCACTTTATTGAGGAATATAATGGCCAAATAGAGACCACCATTGGATTTAAAATGATGAAGACATGCACCTTATCAATTTTATAAGTTTTTTGGGACAAACTGGTCAGTGAAAAGGGCAAAAAGCACCCTAAAAATCATGTTTCTACCCCTATTTTGGCCTAGGCACTGCTGTAATATCCCAAAATGGGAAAATCAGTAATACTTGCATAGAAAACACATTTTCAGAAATATGAGAATCAACAGAAAAATGCAGCCCATGAATCCATTAGATCTGACATTATTGAACTTATATCTAAGAGGAAATCAGAAACAAATGACTTTTGCCTAGTTAAACAGGCCTCCCATGCTCAAAACAGCCAAAAAAACTGAAACCCCAAGACTGCAACACACCGAAATTACTGCTTAAAGAGACAGTGTAGTTATTTGAGGTTTATACTCAGAAAATGGAGAGACAAATCATATCTTCTATTATATTAATCAACGAGGCATAAAAACAGAGATCTAGTCTCTTTTTACATAGATCCAAGATGATCCGGCAAGGGTTTCTTGACATAAATGATATACAAGAAATAACTGCTGTAGATCTATGGCTGAATCATGCTATATAGCTAAATATCTACATAAAAGTGGCTGAACATGAAAAGAAATGGCTGTAGACGCTCCTACTGATCCTCCTCCTGGGAAACTAGCTCATAAAAGTGGGGTTTTAACCCCTCCCCTTGCACACCTTAAGAAATAACACAATTTTTGCAAGGGACTACATTGCTGCTGAAGGGAATTTCTTGGCATAAAAATAGATAGTGGAAAATGAAGATCAAAAAGCCCCTCTTAGATTTTTTAAACAAGATCTCCGAGAAAGAGTAGGGAATCCCCGCATGAGAAAACCCTTGCACTAAACAATGCAAAAAACTTAGCTAAACAACCAAAGAATGAAAGAAGTATAAATAAACCACATACAAAATATAATCTTCAATCATGCCCCATATGGTTTCCATCCCCTCCATTATATAGTTGAGGAGCTTCCTCACCAAGGGTCCCACCCCATTATGAGGTTGCTTCCATGCAAAGGTTCCTCCTCCAAAATTACGCTGTCTCCATGTGCCTTGCTCATATTTTTACAACGCTGTTTGATTTTCTCAATCTTGAATGGATCAACCTTGACTGCATCTTCATGCCTTGTCTTCTTTCACACTCAAGGTGTCTTCATTTTGACTAGCTAGATTGATCTTCATTCACATTGAGCTGTCTTTATTTAGGATCCACTCCTCATATAAAAATGTTGTTGACTTGGTCAAACTTGACTTTATCCACACATTTTAGACCCTGTTCACACATGTGGATGCTTGATCTGGTTATTACATGATCCCCTTTCACATTATGAGGGATTTTTATTCTACTTAAGCAATCTTATGAGCCTCCTTGCCCATTTATTCATCCAACTAGATTTTAAGAACAAAATTAATATTCCTATTAGTTGCATGCTAATTTAGGAATATTACAGTCTTCCCCTCCTAAATGTTTCTTTTCCTCAAGAAACTGCAAGGGTGCTGCAAAATCTCCCCTCCTCCTCTTGTGGCCTCCTCATTCAACAGTCTCCACCATTGTTTCAGATTTTCTGCAATAATTCTGTCTCCCAATGGTTCCTCCCAAGTGTGCAAGTTGACCTTTGGTGGATAAACCAAATTGATCTCATCATGAAAGGAAGGAAGGTCTATATGGAAACCTTATTTCTGATCAATGGCCTCCTCAAGATAGAAGTGATGAAAATCATGGGGAATTTCATCATCAATGAAGGACTCCCACCTCCATACTATCATCCAAATGAAATGAATCACCTCCAAGCTTGGTAATTCATAGTAAAGCTCCTCCCAATTTCTCATGAGAGGCATGTCCCAAGTGTTCCAATCAATGATATGGTCCACCTCATAAAGAAACAAGTGATCTACTATAGTGGCCATATAGTTTCCCATGCTCCCCTTGGAACATGTAGTGCAAAAAAATGTAGGAAATTTCTTTCCCCAAGGACACATCCCATCAATGTGTCTCTCCTCCAACCATGTCCTCAGCAAATATAAGAACATTTTCAGCATATGGAATCATAATTAGAGTCATGCTAGCTGACATATGTAGTAAAGGAGAAGGACAATGGTCCCTCATGTGAAACCAATGCATTTTTACTCCTAACTGCCATAGGATATGATATGATAAGTGTTTTTTCCAACACTTGTTGGCTACTCCATACTTCTTGCATGCTTGGAGAAGGTACATGATGGTTGGTGTTAATGAAGCACACCATGAAGAGTACATCACCTCTCCAAGATCTCCCAAGGAATGACCAACATCACCATTGTTCGTGGCCCAAAGTGGCTCATTAAACCCACAAGAAAAAGTGCTTCCTCTAGGAGCCAGGATCTACATATGAGTGTTAATAAAATGCAAGTATATAATAAATATATCATGATGTTAAGAAATACAATGTTTATAATATACTTGGTTTAAATCAGCAAGGTAGCTCATGGATTAGCTCCTTCTCACACTCAATGAATAAGGAGGTGGTAATGATAACTCTTCCCAAGAGCTATGTTCCTCCTCAACCAAAAAATGATCCATGCACTTACTCATATGAGAGTTCATCTCCTCTTTTAAATTTTCCCACATGAATCCATCTAAGATAGTATGATATGCTCTAATGAAACTAGTGGGTTTTGAAAGCAAGATCTCATAGGCTGCATTAAGTAGTTTATCCTTGAGCTTGGAGTCTCTAGCCAAACAGATCTAATCTTGGGAATAAATAACTCCCTCAACCACTTTATACCTCCATACATCACTTTCCCATCAAGAACCTTACATGTGAAAAGGTCCTTGGAGTATTACATCAAGAGTTGGGAATCCTAATAAGAATCTAGGCTCCCCAACAGTGACAACGCTGTATAAATATGAAATGCAGCCCCTGTCGTAGCATGGCTCTCCTCTTTGACATTCTTGATGTCAAAGTCACATGTTGGAGTACTATCAACTTCCTTTTGCTGCCTCCTTTGTAGATGATCTTTCTCAAGACAAGATTGAAGTAGATGGAAGTCAACCTCCCTTTGGAAAGTCCTTGTCTTCCAAAACTTCCTCAATTTGGCCCATGCATGCAAGAGTGTTGATATCCTCTTGTCATGTTCACAAATCTCTTTTGTGAGTGAAAGTATCATTGGCTGCCCCAAAGATATGGATTTTCAATATGACATCATGTCCATGCCATCATAGACTTCTGAATTCTCCTTTTTCAGTGCAAATAACTGAGTGGGAAATAGCAAGGTCTATTTCAGAAAATTGCTTATCTCTCCTTTGAATCCATGAAAGATTCTCTGTGCTGTGCTGGGTTATCCCAAAGCTCCCTCCTTAGCCAAGTATGTAAATACTGCCCATAGTTGAGAGAACACTTTAGTTTTCCCCCCATCAGGAGGTCTCCCCAGTGGAATTCCTCCATGTAAAGAGACATCAAGGCATAGAGCAGGGTGTGTATGTGTGTGGATAGACTTGTCCTTGCCTTCCTTGCATAGATACTCTTGCCTTCTTTGTGTATCAGCCTTTTGAAATAAAGAGGGGTGTATCTTCCTCATCATGTGGTGCTTTCCCTCCTCTTTTCCTTCTTCTATCTTCAATATCTCACCATTTAATAATGATGGCACATGCTGCACATGGGTTGTGCCACAATCTCCATATGTGAGATTATTTGGAACTTATTTCAAGAGTGCAATAGTTTCTCTCCTTGGAGAAAGTGCTCCATCTTCCTCTCCAAGAGGTCCTAGATGTGCTCTTGTAATGATTGTGTTATCATATTCAACCTTCTCTTCCTCTTCTTCAATATTTGAAAATGCCTCATCATTAATATGAGAGCTTAGATCTTGGTCTTCTTTTGAAGGAGGAATCTCCATGTCCTCCTCTTGTGAAGAAATCTCTTCATGCAATGGGGACTTTTCCCTTGGCAACATATCATACAAGTTTCCATCCCCTTCAATGGTTTTCTAAAATGGAGCTGAATTTAGGGACCCTTCCAATCCATGCAAAAGTTTTGTTTGATTTGGTTCGATAGAAGGTGTTTCATAAGATTTTTCATCAAACCTTTCCACTACTCTTCTGATGAAATTTGCATAAGTAGATGTATTTGCATTATTTAAGGAAAAAGATTCAAACAACCACCAAGAATAAGCCTTACCCTCAAGATCTAGCACTTCTACTTTGATGGATTCCTTTTCTGAAACTTGATGTTGTTGCACATAGGTGTCTAGCTCCTTCACCCAAGCCCTAGCTGGACATTTAGGTGATCCATCAAAAGTAGATAAGAAGAATATACCCCCACCATGCTGCTTGCTCCTTATTTCTTCCTTGATCCAAAACCCTTGGAATTTCAAGTGATCTTTGAACCCCTTAGATTGAGCTTCATACTCTTGCAAATAATCACCAAGAGTCTCCTTCTTTGGCACATCTCCTTTCTGCTTCTTCTTCTTCATGAAAAAGTGGCTGATAGAGCATTGTAAATATGATGATGTGGCTGAATTCTCACACCCATAAGATGAGGAATTAGAGCTTTCCTCATGTATTTATCTTGCATATCTTTTTGAGGGACTTCTATGTCTTTCCCTCCTCATCTCTTTGATGTCTTTGCTTCTACCCTGTAGAGTTTGAAAGAGAAGTTTTGAGAACCTCCTTCCTCTAGACAATAAGGGTTTTCTTTGATCTCTCTTACAGATATTCTCCCCCCCATGAGAAGACTCCATAATGGTAGAAGAACACAAGCTGAGCCAAGATTAAGGCTCTGATACCACTTTAATATCCCAAAATGGGAAAATCAACAATACTTGCACAAAAAACACATTTTTCAGAAATATGAGAATCAAAAGAAAAATGCAGCACATGAATCCATTATATCTAAAATTATTGAAATTATATATAAGAGGAAATCAGAAACAAATGACTTTTTCCTAGTTAAACAGGCCTCCCATGCTCAAAACATCCCAAAAACACTGAAACCCCAAGACTGCAACACACAAAAATTACTGCATAAAGAGACAACATAGTTATTTGAGGGTTATACTTAGAAATTGGAGAGAAAAATTAGATATTCTATTATATTAATCAATGAGGCATAAAAAAAGAGATCTAGTCTCTTTTTACATAGATCCAAGATGACCCGGTAAGGGTTTCTTGATATAAATGATGTACAAGAAATAATTGCTACAAATCTATGGATGAATCATGATGTATAGCTAAATATCTACATAAAAATGGCTGAACATGCAAAGAAATGGTTGTATACTCTCCTACTAGATTTCCGGGAAAAAGGCTGATCCTCCTCCTAGGAAACTAGCTCATAAAAGTGGGGTTTTAACCCCTCCCACTGCACACCTTAAGAAATAACGTAGTTTCTGCAAGGGAATGCATTTTTGCTGAAGGTAAATAATTGGCCTAACACCAGATAGTGGAAAATTCAGCTTAGAAATCTCCTCTTATATTTCTTAAACAAGATCTCCAAGAAAGAGTAGGGAATCCCCGCATGAGAAAACCCTTGCACTAAATAGTGAAAAAAACTTAGCTAAACAACCAAAGAATACAATAATTCTAAATAGACCACATACAAAATATAAACTTCAATCATGCCCCATATGGTTTCCATCCCCTCCATTATATAGTTGAAGAGCTTCCTCACCAATGGTCCCACCCAATTATGAGGTTGCTTCCATGCAAAGGTCCCTCCTCCAAAATTACGCTGTCTCCATGTGCCTTGCTCATATTTTTACAACACTGTTTGATTTAGTCAATCTTGACTGGATCAACCTTGACTGCTTCTTCATGCCTTGTCTCCTTTCACACTCAAGGTGTCTTCATTTTGACTAGCTAGATTGATCTTCATTCACATTGAGCTGTCTTTATTTAGGAACCACTCCTCATATAAAAATGTTGCTGACTTGGTGAACTTGAATTTTTTCACACATTTTAGACCTTGTTCACACATGTGGATGCTTGATCTGGTTATTACATGATCCCTTTTCACATTATGAGGGATTTTTATTCTACTTAAGCAATCTTATGAGCCTCCTTGCCCATTTAATCATATAACTAGATTCTAAGAGAAAAATTGATATTCCTATTAGCTGCATCCTAATTTAGGAATATCACAACTACGCACAGAGAAGTCTTGGGAGAATGAAGTTAGGGATCAAATCACCCTCATTTTGAAAACTGGAGACATATTTAGACTTGAAGATCTTTCCAACAAGCCATTTTGGGCCTGATTTGGACACCTACAAGTCAGTCAAAATCAGCCTTGAATAGGGAGGGTGCACTTGACACAACGAGGGCGCACTTGACAGAAAAATGGCGCACTTGACCGTTTGCTAATTTTTTTTTGAAATTTCACTGTAATTTTTACTTTATCTTAGAAATTGATGTTTCCACCTATGTAATTGAGAATGCACTAGTACATTTGGGCAAAATTCCGACACTTGGTTTCGATGCTTTTGACCAAATGTCAGAAATTTCCCCAAATTTTTTCAATCCTGCCCGAAACTGTCGCTATACTGATGTTTATAGAAAAGTGTTGTAATACCGACACCTAGACAAAGTGTCGCAATTGCGACGTTTGGAGGAAGACGTCGCAATTGCGACACTATGCCCCAAAGCGTCGCTATTGCGACGGCTGCCTCCAAACGTCACAAGTAATGACACTTATATGCGTGCTACATAAAAATACGAAATTTATATGCGTGCTACATAAAAATGATTTTATTAAAAATACGAAACTTATATCCGTCGCAATAGCTACATTAACGTTTGATATCACACGCGCATTCGCCCTCTGCTCTTGCAGAATAGTATTCGCCCTCAGCTCTTGCAGAACAAAATTTTCCCTCAGCATTCACCCTTAGCTCTTGCAGAACAACATTTTCCCTCAGCATTCGCCCTCAGCTCTTGCAGAACAGCATTCGCCCTCAGCTCTTGCAGAATAGCATTTTCCCTTAGCATTCGCCCTCAACTCTTGCAGAACAACATTCACCCTCAGCTCTTGTAGAACAACATTCACCCTCAGCATTCGTCCTCAGCTCTTGTAGAACAACATTCGCCCTCAACATTCTCCCTGAGCTCTTGCAGAACAACATTCGCCCTCAGCATTCGCCCTGAGCTCCTGCAGAACAGCATTCGCCCTCAACATTCTCCCTAATCTCTTGCAGAACAACATTCGCCCTGCATTCGCCCTCAGCGTTCACCCTCAGCTCTTGCAGAGCAACATTCACCCTCAACTCTTGTAGAACAACATTCGCCCCCAGCTCTTGCAAAATGGTAAGTTCTTACTGTAGGCCCTTCCTCCTATAGTAGGGTTGACTCTATTTGGGTTTTTTCGGTCAATTCCATTGGATTGTGTTAGGCTGTAGGGTTCTCTCTAGATGTCAAGAATCAAGATTCAATACCCTCTATTATCTTCATCACCCAATACAAGATTTAAATTTCTCCCAAAGAAACGCTTATTAATTTGGCAGCCATTATTTCTCCCTGCTTTAAAAACCATACATTTAAATGAAAATAAGCATTGCATTTCAAATACAAAAATCTATTAGTGTTCAAATGTACATGTGTGCATCACTTGTGTAGGGTATTCCTTTTCCACTTTCACATTATCCAAGAATGCGTGCAGTATAGTTCATATTTTTTGTGATTTAGATTGTCTTGAAAAAGGAAAGGTAAATTATTTCCCATGGAAAAAGAAGGTTTTCCATTTTTACTACTAGAAATGGTACAAAAAATTTCCATTTCTACCCGAAACTCCTATGAAACAGGAACCAAATAAAGGCCATGTCCTCAATGGACATCATTTGGCTTTGAAAATGGCCATTGCACCTCGTTGTTTCTTATATTACATCATGATAGGTTCATAGGTCATTTCTTGTTTCTTGAGATGAAAAACAACCAAAGAAATTGTGAAGATCCTTTCAAGAAATAAATGACCATTTCTCAATCATATCTCAACTATTTTTTATTTTATTCAGTGGTTGCTTACTTTGAGAGAAATTTGACACTTTTATAAGGAATATAACATAAAAACACAAAATAAGAAGGAATTGATGAGGTAGATGACCTTTAGTTGTTTCAATTAAGAATTGATAATACACAATGCATGTTCTGTACTACAAACTAGATTCCTTCCTGGAGTTAGGACACAGAGTATTGAATCAAAGTTGTAGTTTCTAACTTCTTGTATTGGTTCATCAATCTTGAAATTCAGACATTGCATGTCTTCATTGCTTCATGTTTGAATAATTTGCATCATATTGTACAATAGGAAATTAGGAATTATGATTATTATTACTTTATGGATCTGTTAAGTTACTTTTAAGTTTGCATGGTTTAGTGTGAAATTATTCTAGTGTGCCCCTAGGCCTAGATGAAGGAATGCCAAGGACTGAGAACCCTAGTTTTTAAATGGTATTGTTTCTTATACCCAAAAACCCCTCAACATCACTTCTTATTAGTTCTTAACAATAGTGTTGTAAACAATTTGAGAATTGATATAGCAAAATCTTGCACTTCTCAAGATAAAGTCCTAAAGCTAAAGTGTGATACCATGTGTAATTCAATAGCCCCATTGTCACCTCACCAACCTCTTTTCACTTTGAGCTAGCTCTCCTCCAACTCAAGGGGGGTTCTCCCTAGTAGATGTTAGGGATCTAATGGCCAAACCAAACCAATTCAAGAGCCCCCTAACTCTCTATGTTTACTACTATCAATCAAAATATTGAACAATAGGGTCAGACATGCATCCTGAAGATAAAATTGCCAGGGTATTTTTGGGTAATTTCAAAGGGAAAGTCCCCAAAAACATATAATCAAGGAATTATAACGTGATTTCAAACATTAAATATCAACAAAATAGTTTAAAGGATATTGAAAGGAAAAAGGTGATGGAAGATAGAAAGTGCCTTACTTAAATGCTCTAAGTATTTTTCAATAGTTGCTCCAAAAGCTTCACTTCAAGGCCCTTCAAGATCGTCTCCAACAATGCTATACCATCAGCTTCAACAATGTTGCTCCAAAAACGTCCTCAAGGTCTTCACAACAAGTTTACTAGAAGTTTCTCCAACAATATAGTCAATAAGGTCTTCATTGTCAACTCGTCTCTTGTTTGGGTGCCTTAATGTGAAATGACATGTTTCAAGGACTGAATTCAATGCAAGGCATATTTGAAACTCTAACTCTGTCTTCTGGTGTCTTATTAGAAATTATTTCAGTTTTCATTTTGTGTTTTCAAGTTAGATATTGTTTTCAAGTTTTTAAATTTATAATTTTATTGCAATGTGGCAGACTGATCATGGTAGTATAAGAACAACCCCGAGACAGGATGATCGCGGAAAGAGGCTAGCAGAAGAACATGTAAAATGCCAACATTTTTCTATCTTCAGGTATTTTAGTTATTTACATAATTGAAATAATATTAATTTTGTTCAAATATGCAGACACCTAGCCATGGTATGCCTGATGATTCCCTCTTTGAGGAAGAACTTTCTTCATCCCTATCTCCAGTGTTCTTGTTGCGAAAAAAGGCACGAGATGCAAGGTCGGAATTTAATACTTTGATAGACATGCCTCAAACACCTGAAACAGAAGAGAGGATAAAAAAAATTATGAGCTAGCTAGAAACATATCAGGTAATAATAAAAAGTCAAAAGGATATTTTTTTTGTTATGCATGAGATGAATTGTGATAGTTTGATTTTTAATTTTTACATAGACTAAACTAACAAAAAATTCTTTTGTATGTAGCGTTTTCTGGCACTTGCTGAACCCGGTGTTGGTGGTAGTGGGACACAAGGGCAAGAGATTACCTAGCAACCCTCTTGTACACCTTCTACTCCTTTAGGTGCTAGCCAAGAAACAAACCCTACCCAAGCAGACACCCAGCCAACCGCTAAACGTGTTGGCAATGCTGAGGCTGATATGGCCAACTACATTATTGCGTTTCCTGGAGCTACACGTGTCAGCTCCACATGGACCATTAATGGCACGTTTTTGGTGAATGATGAAGGTGTCCCTATAAAGCACGTACAACTCCCAAGTAAATTTTAATATTTTAACTATTTCATGTACTTTATCTAAAACATATTTATCATGATTTTCATTTTTAAATTAATGATAATATCGTTTTTTTTTTCTGTGTAGGAAACAATGAGTTCTACAGGTTTTTGGAGAGCCATGCGTTGGTAATTTTTGGCCTAAGCATATGCACAGGGTGGAATTCCCAGAATTCCAACCTGAAAAAAGAACTTCTAGATTATCTAGAAGCCCTTTTTGGGGTCGACACATTTGACAGAACAACGGTGGCTTGGGTAGCTGGAAAATATTTGAAATATACCAGGGACACCTATAGGACGAAATTGCAATTTAACCCTAGATATGAGCATCCTCTCACAGTTCCAGAGAGTGAGTGGAGAGCACTCATCCATGACGGAAAAGAGAAAATGGCAAAGAAAGAAGGAAAAATGCCAACTAGACCCGCAAGGTAAATTACAACTTTAATTCAATAGCTTTAATTTTCTCTATGTCTAAAATAAAAGTGTGCTACGTCATATCTGACTTCAATATTTTGATGATAGGTTGCCTAATACCTCAAAGGCAACCAAAGCTAGGATTGAAAGAAAGGGCCATCACAAGCTAGGCCAGGGCGGTTACTTGAAATTAGCTGCAAGAATTGTAATTAAGTAGCTAAACATCTTATAATTAATTGTATCGCCTTCCAACGTTTTTGTAATCCTATCAAATATGATTAAAAATACACAATCATATGTAATGTAGGGTGATGACTTCGGAACAGAAACTACAGAGGAAGATAAAAATATCGCTTTCCATTTCGGCTATCAAGTCGTAGTTGAACGTCGCAGAAGCTTGGGGCAGGTCCCAAGATCTAGAATGCCTGATAAGGTAAAACATTAACCTTTCAATATGTTTGTTTTCGTCCATAAATTTAATGTCTAAAAACTTTGTTTAAATCAGGGGAGCAACACTACCGATGAGGCAAATAACCCAGTTTTAGAGCCAGATGTAGATGATCCTCACGTGCAACCTAATCATTGTAGTGGGGACCAGGCCGACAATGCTACTATCAGTGAGGGCCGTGATGGTAATTAATTTCCACTTATAATTTTTTCTAATTATACCTTGATGGTTGCCCTTATAACGTTTTTTGTTTAAATGACAGAGAATGTTTCCCTTGAGGATCTTACCACCAGAGAGGAAGACAGGGCAACAGTCCCAACGGCGACAACTGGTGCACCAGGTAAATAATCTCATTGCAATTTTTTATTATTAATATTACCGAACTAGTTCAATGATATTTAAAAACTGATAATTAAAATTTAATATTATATGTTTTTGGAGGCGATGCCCCGTCACTGGATGAGACCAGACATCGTGACAATGCAACTAGGTCAGCGGCGACAACTGGTGCACCAGGTAAATAATCTCATTGCAATTTTTTTTATTAATATTACCGAAATAGTTCAATGATATTTAAAAACTGACAATTAAAATTTAATATTATTTGTTTTTGTAGGCGATGCCCCGTCACTGGATGAGACCAGACATCATGACTATGCAACTAGGTTAGCGGCGACAACTGGTGCACCAGGTAAATAATCTCATTGCAATTTTTTTTATTAATATTACTGAACTAGTTCAATGACATTTAAAAACTGACAATTAAATTTCATATTATCTTTTTTTGTAGGTGATGCCCCGTCACTGGATGAGACCAAACATCGTGACTACGCAACTAGGTTAGCAGTGCGGATCGAAAGGCACGAAACAAGAGCAGAGCACAATGATATTGATGATGTAATTAGGAGCTTTAGAGATAAGAAGAAGAAAAAGAAAATTTGATAATGTAAAATATTGTATTATTATAAGACAAATGTTACCATACTTGGAGCGTTTTTTCCGTTATATAAAAAACTCATTTATCATACTATTTCTATGTCAAGCATTAATTGCAATGTTTCCTTGCGTACTTTTTGTTGAATTGTTTTTTTATTAGTTATTGAATATTTTTTTTTATGCTCATGAAAGTAAAAAATGAAATATAGATTGGGTATTAGGGAATTGAGAGTGATGTGAGGGGGGGGGGGAAAGGCCATAAGAGCTTCCACCTTCACGTGGTTGGCCCTGTTTAGTAGAGAATAATTTATTGGAGCAATTTAATCTTGGAGCAAACCTCCCTCGATCAGGCGTAGCAACAAAAAATTCATTGTTGACTTAGTTGCTACTCTTTCAGATCGTGGGAGGCTTGTTCCAAGTTCATGCGACTCCAATAAATTGTTCTTGAAACGAAGAGGAGCTTATTCAGGTATGTTTTGACATTTCAACATATGTTCTAACATTATCATAAGAATGCATCTTAGAGTAAAAAATACTACATCAATTACTTGTATTTATTGTATAGATAATGATGGATTTTGATTGACTTGGCAGTGCAGGTATAAATCCTCTTGCATCATGAGCAATAAAACTTGTCAACCAGGGTCATGTCCAGGATATTTTTGCTTGTGCGCTTGACCAGGTTCATAATGTCACATTTTGTAAGTTCCTTTACAGTTCATAATTCAATATTAAGCTTGTTCATGATTATTATCTAGTTTTTTTGTATGTGTTTTTTCGTCTATTTGATTGTAAGCAAATTTGCATGTTTCATGTTGTTCACTATGATTTATCCCATTACCACTCCCAGGATGAATCCAATTTTATTTTTACATAGGTTACTTTATTGTTACTATGATTTCTCCATTTATGATTTCATAGGTTACATCATGTAAAGTTGTCAATCTTAGGTTGGTGATGAGCTTTAGTTCTCCAGATTTGGGGCTTTTCTGATATTTTATCCCTCATGTTATTCCTGCATCACCTCGTTGTTTGAGCATGCCAATTGTCTACCACTTGTACCAACTGGCACATGTCAATCTCTGAGTGGTGCCACATTTCACCTATTTTCAGTGAGAGTTTAGGGTTTCTCTAACATAGCTTCAGAAATACGATTCAGTGCCTGCTTGAATATCATCACATAATACTCATGGTTTGGATTGATGAGCATGTTCTGAATGGTTGGTTGATTCATAAGAACCACCCATATAGTCATCTTGAGATATTTCAGAAGTTTTCTTGGGTTTCCTTTTTTACCTTTTTTAGTGGGTGGGATGGTGTGGGGTGATCCATCAATACTGGTGCTCTTGTAGTAGGGAATTTGTTTTTGGGGATATAAAGGAGAATTTTATGTAGATATCCCATTGGATGCATTCGTAGATGGGCACGAGAGGTCAAGAATTTAAATTAAAAATATGCAACCTCTAGGATGGCAACTTGAAGGCTGCGAGAGACACTGGTTAAAGATTATTTTGTGCTGGCCTTAATATAGTCGCGATTTCTTTCTATTATCTTAATGCAAATATATAGTCCGGTATCATTAAAATGAGGATTGTGGTTGTATTTCTCTTTGGTTGTTTCTCTCTTAATGCTCCAGAAGTTTCCAAAAGTTGCGATAGTTGTTTAGTTTGCCTGTTACAACTTAAAAGTGGTTTTTAGCAATGGGAGTCATGTTTTTTAAGGTTCATACTAATATGAAGATCTTGTAATTCTATATTAAGGATAAGAGAAGATGGCCTCTACTTTGGGCAGTATGACAACAATTGCCACATCTACCTCATTGGGTAACAATGGAAAGGGGAAGAAGTTGGGTGCAATGTTTGATAATTATGGCGGACAATTGTCTTCTCTTTCAGTTTTTTCACCCATTTCCTTTAATCGCTCAAGCAGAAGAGGGACTCTGAGATTACGCAACAGAGAGAAGGTAGTTAATACAAGAGCTATGGAAAAGGAGTTGTACTTCAACAAGGATGGCTCAGTGACAAAAAAATTGCAGGTCAGAGAAAAATTATGTTTAAAGGAAGGTCACCTGCACGTGAAACTTCATTGCGGTGGATCTTTCCTTGTCCACTTATATTCGATTTTAATGTGTTATTTTAATTTTTCATGGAGGGTTGTTTTGGCATATGGTCTGGCATTCAATTGCACACTTATTGAAAGCATTGTCAATTTGTCTTGCAGGCGGTGTGAAAAAACTTGCTGATCTTGTTGGAGTCACCCTTGGGGCGAAGGGAAAAATGTTGTCTTGGAGAGCAAGAATGGTTCTCCGAAAATAGTTAATGATGGTGTGACAGTAGCTAAGGAGGTAATTTGTAGATGTGTGCTCTGTTTTTCTTTTTAAATTTGTATTAGTTCCCCCTCTTAAATGTCTTAGATTTGGTAGGGATAATTTGAAAACTCAAAGGTGAAAGGAAACATATTTGTTACCCAGTGGTCTACTTGGCCTATGGACTAGCCACATTAGAGTAATGCATAAAGCTTTTCAAAACAATAAAAGGAAAGGGTTATGGCTGAGTCAAATTTTATTTTTATTGACAGTGTAATGAAATGTATCTCAATGCTATGGTTTTAGCCTTTTTATTGGTTGAATTAGAGGACCCAGTTGAAAATATTGGGGCCAAGTTGGTAAGGCAAGCTGCGGCAAAGACAAATGATTTAGCTGGGGATGGAACCACAACATCTGTTGTTCTTGCACATGTTGGAATATTGAAAAATTTCAGAACAATGAATGGAGAATAAATCTCCCTTCCTCTAACACAGAGAAAATAAAAATTTCTTTGACAAGAGACAGAGTTTCAATACTTTGAAAAAAAACTTCTATTCCCTTCAATAACTGAAAAAAAAAAAACTATTACACTTCTTCCTCATTGAGAGGGATTACAAAATTATGACTGCTACAAAACACAGTGCATAAAACCAACTCACTATCTGTTCAAAACAAACATACTCTGTCTCTAAAACACTCTGCTGTGTTTTTCACTTTCGCACTGCTGTGCATACACACTTAAAAAGTTACACTCGGTCTTTCACTTTTTACACACTGCTGTGTAATAAAAAATTTACGTACTGTCTATAAAAAAAACTACCAAGCTTTTTTGTCCTTTTTATTTTTATATGCCGTAACATATAAAACATATTATAATAAACCCTCTTTTAAAATAAATAAAATTAAAACTAAATTCTATGGCCCACCTTTCATTTCGCATATGATATATATATAACATATGTTTAAAACATATGTATATATTAAAGCATACATAAAATTAAACTATCAAAACATTAAAGAACCCTTTCCGTCAGACTTCAAAAGTCTGAATAGATTGAATTGCAAACCAAATTCGCGTTCCAAAATGGGATGCTGACGTCTGCCTAATTTGTAATGCGAATTCTCAATCCAATGTGCCTTATAAAAAATTCGGGTCCGGTTTTCAGGTTTTCAGATTCCCTTCAATTTCATGCGATCCAATATTAATGCTCCACGTGTCCTCCTTTTGAATTTACAAAACTGGGGGGTAAATTTCTATTTGTTTAATTTCTGGTTGGTGAATTGCGTTAATGCTGGTTGTTGTGTTTAAATACAATCCTATATAGAAATATGGCTGCGGCCGTCTACAAAAAAAACTTGCAGGAATTTTAAATGCTGAATTAAATTTTTGGATGGCGTGCAAGAAACCTCCAAAAAAAAATGTTGCTACTGCATCCATACTTCTGCTGCAGCAGTTGAAGTTAAAATTCAACAGAACAGGATTTAATAAGTGAGGGTGTAAAGGTAACTTTTTGTCGATAGTACTGGATTAAGATCATCTATTCATTTTTGCAGGGTCTTATGGTGTTTGGTTTTTTAGTTTTGGGTTGGGATTATTGAGTCTAAGATAGTTTTTGAGTGAAAAAATTGCTATCAGGTATTAAAAATTTTTGGTTCTTTTGTCAAAATTTATGAGCTTGTTAGGAAATACAAAACTGACAATGGTTGTATCTTAAATTTGTGGAAAATAATTTGAAATGAAACCTTTTTGTTTAGGTTGTTGCAGCAGGTGAAAACCCCATTCAAATTACTGGGGGCATTGACAAGACAATAAAGGCCCTTGTTTCAGAACTCAAAATTTTGTCAAAGGAGGTAAATGATTGCCTTTTGAGTAGGCTGGTTTTCATTTTTGCTGATGGTTTGGTGTATCTAATTGAATTAGTTGCCTAAGGTATTTTTGGTTGAAAAATCCTTTTCATTTTTCATATAGTATTGGCCTTATGGAATACATTTGATTGTGTGGTCTTGTTAGATCTACAACATTTGTAGTTGTTTAGTCTTATGGCCGAGGTGCACTTTTATTATGGAAATAGTTGATGCGATATTGTCATTTAATCCTTACTGCAGGGTAGCATGTTGAGAAGTTTCTTGTGAAACATTTGGTATTCAAAATGACACTTGATCCTATACAACATCATGCACTTGACTTCAAAATTCATATTCAAATTGTGCCAGACAATTCTTGCAAAATTTCAAATATTTATGTTGTTTTAAACCATTATCTTTTTCATGTATTGGATGCTGAAAATGAGAAAAAGACTTTGGTATGAAACCAACTGGTGAATAATTTCCAGCAAAACAACCACTTCCAATACATGATTTAGAAGTAGAGCATATGTACTTATGAAGCATAGAAAGATATCCTTGATGCATTGTCAATGTTTGGCTAGGGTTATTTTTGGAGAAAATAACTCCTTATTCCTAGAATAGTGATCTTCAATACAAGTAAATTTCAGAGAAGAGAGATCATCGTGTGACATAAACCTATTAACAAAAGTGAACAAGGAATGATTATTAATTATGGCATACTAAGTTGTGAGTGATTTTGACTATTTGTCTTTAACATGTAAAAATGTTAAATTCCAAACTTACATCATCATGGTTTGGCATCATGAGCTTGACTAATTGTCCACCATGCTCATAATTTCATTGTTGTATTCATATATATAAAAAAAGTTTCAAATAATAATAAAAAATTTCTATAAGAAAAATCCAGACCTCCATGCTGCTGCTCCTTGTGAGACAAAGTCAAAATTGCATTACACAATCTGACACATAGGAATCTCCTATATCCTGGTGGTATGTATCCAAATTCTTATAATAGTGTCTTCAAGACTTATGTTGACATTGCCAATGAGATATTTAAGCAATGAAAGATGGAGCCTTCTTCATTGTTGTATATGTAACATTCTTTTATTAATATAAAGATTGATGGTTTTGTCTTTCTGAAAATGAAATGTAAAAATAATTTATTGTGGTCAATTGAAAAGTTTTTTTTTTAAAGCTTTTCATTATGGAAGGGCAACATAGATATATGCCCTTCTAATTGAAATTCGGACCTGCCCTTCAAATTTGATCATTGTGTGGGACCTTAACAAAAAATAAAACTATTTCGCTGCGCGTTATATAAAACATATAACAAAACCTTTGTCAAAACTTCAAACAAACCCTTTAGCCATGGGTATTTCATCACGAATTGATCATTTTACCATGTACCTTCTTCTAGAGGAATATTCTTCCACTTGATTAGGTACTTCATAATGGTTATATGTCAAAGAGATACAAAATGTTTATCTATAACTTTTTGTGGTTCAAGAATCAACTTTCATTCTTCATCTAATTTTGGAAGTTCTATTTAGATTGGCATATTTTTTCCCAAAACCTTTTTTAGGCAAGATACATGAAAAACCTTATGAATGCAAGAAGAAGGAAAATATAACTTCTATACCACTTGTGCAATCCTATGAATAATTATTTAGGGTCATAACATTTTTTAGCTAATTCTTTATTCTTCTTTTTCTTGAATGAAGATTGCTTATAATGCCATAATCTAAAAAAAACCCAATTACCCTCCTCAAATTATCTTTCACTTCAATGTTGTTCCCCTTGTTGTTTTATCATGTTTCATGTCATTTGAAGGTTTTCCATAATAATTTTCAAATTTTCTTTAGTATTTTCCATATGTGACTCTGTTTCCTATACTTTGGACTTATCTTGCAAAAAGTATGAGATACTAGGAGTTGGATATCCATAAAGGGCCTTAAATGGGTAAATTTTAGTAGATGTGTGATAGGTAGTATGATAGTATCATATTACCATTCTTCCTTGAGGAACCCACTTCATCCATTAAGATTGCTTTTCTAAAGAGTAACATTGTAGATAACCTTAAAAACATTTGTTAACTATTTTTGTTTGACCATTTGATTGTGTTTGATATGTAGAACTCATGGCAGCTAGTGTTCTCCACTCATATTAAATAATTATTTCCAAAAGTTTCTTGTTACTATTACTTTAGGAAAACCATGAAGACTATGAATTTCTTTCACGGACACTTCTGCCACTTGGCTTGTTGTTTATGTACTTTGAGCTCTACAAAAAAAATCTACAAATTTTGTCTATATAAATGACCACAAAAATGTAATACTTCCCTTTATATTTCAGTAACCCTGTAATAAAGTCTATTGATATATCTTCTAGTCTTTGAATATGTATGTGGAATGGCTGAAGTAACCCTAGAGATTTTACTATCTCTCTTTTATTTATTATGCAAACCTGACCTTCTCTTACAAAATTTTGAATATCTTTCTTCATTCCTTCCAAAAATATATTTTTTGATTCTTTGAGATGTTTTAAGGAACCCTGCGTCCTACCATCAGAGAGACATGGGACTCCCTTAATATTTTTTTATTCAAATATGCTTGTGTGGATAAAAATATTCTACATTTGCACCAAAGTATATCTCTCTTTCACTCCCAATGCTCCATAGAGTTCATCCCATCCTTTATAAATTTTAGTTTTTGTTTAGTACTATTGTCAATTTTCCATTATGGCAAGCTTCTTCTAGCCACCTAGGAATAGAAAATGTAATTGGATATAAATTTGAGGCCTCTTCTATTTTATAAAGAGCATCATGTACTAAATTTTCCTTACCCTTTTTACAGATTATCTCAAAATTAAAACTTTGCATTTTTTCTCCTCATTTTTGTTAATATTCTAATGAAAATCATAGCTTCAAAAAATAATTTATGCTATCATGGTATATCTTGACTTTAAAGTACCTCCCAATGATATACTATCCCCATTTTTTATTGCATGTAATATTGCTTCCATTTATTTTTCATACGTAGATTTCACCAAAATATTTTCTTTGAATTCCTTGCTTTTAAAAGCCAATGATATCCCTTATTGTGTTAATGTTATGTAAATTCCTTGTCCTAGTGCCTCACACTCTACTATGAATGTTTTACCAAAAGTAGGTGCAACCGATGTTGGTGTAGAAGACATGGCATCCATTAAAAGAGAGAATGCCAAAGTAGCCTCATCATTTCATATAAATGATATTTTCTTCAAGAGATATGTGAGTGGACTTGAAATGCATGCATAATTCTTAACAAATGATCAATAATATCATGTAAGTCTAAAAAATCTTCTAAGAACCTTGATTTTCTTAGGAATAGGTCATTTTGTAATAGCTTGCATCTTTTGAGGCTCCAACTTCACTCCTTCCTTTAAACCAATATGAACCAAATACTCGAATTCTTATTTCCCAAAAGCACATTTGGATATTTTTACATAAAAATGATTGTTCTCAATAATTTATATAACTTTTCCACATGTTTAGTGTGGTATTCCCATGATTTATTATAAATATTTGTATTATCAAAGAAAACAACCACAAATTTTATAAGATGAGATCAAACAAAATTGTTCTTAAGTCGAGCCCACTGGACTTCAAACGACGATAAACCATAATTCAAACCAAATTCGCATTCCAAAATAGCCTGCTAACATCGGTCAATTTTGTGACATGAAAACCAATTGAATTCCGCCCTAATATTTTTCGGGTCCGAAGTTGGGTTGGCGTACGGAGGGAGAGTTGTGACGCAAATTTCTTATCAAATTCACCCTAATCTTTTTCGGGTCCGGATTTCCACTATGTGAGCGGCCCAAACAAATATCTGCTCCAATCAATTTCTGCCATGTGTCCTCAATCAAATGTTGCCCTATTCCTGGATGCGGGTGCATTCGATGGCATTTAAGGCGATGGGACATGGATGTGGCGATTTCATATCAATCTCATTAAGTTTTAACGTTGTTCAATTAAGTTCCAAGGTTTTCACATCAAATCGCATTAAGTTTTAACATTGTTCAAGATCGGACCTCCACTACTGTTAGCGATTCTGCATGCTCCAATATGATCTGGCCTTCGGCACTCATTAATGATCAGAGATTAATTATGACGGGCGTCCTTCGATTGCATTGCAGTCGGGTCGATAAAATGGCATTTTGCTATGGTTTTTCAGACGAGCTGGTTGTTGGGTTACACTGCCTGCTCACTGTGACGAGAAGGAGAAGTGGCCAGCTGAACTGCTGCTTAGACCTTGCTGCATATATGGATTTCTCTCGGTCTGGTCCTTGTCTGTCTTCCTCTGTTTCTTTGAATTCTGCTTCTCCATCTCCTATTGTGCCCACTGCGCCTGAGACTGCACCCATGCCTCACCTGCGTCAAAGGATGCATTGCCACAGGGGGAGCACTAGAGTTCAACCCCTACGCGCTCCCTCCAGCCCCTCAACCGATTTGTCTTCCCAGTCCAGTGATTATCACGCAGGTCACTATCCATATACTAGAAGTGGGCAGGGTCGAGTTCTAGGATCTGGCCATCGTATGGGCTCCCCTGCTCTTCATTTCCCCAGTGCTTCACCTTCTCCCACGACGCGCACTGTGCTTTTTTCCTTTAATTTCTCTTTAAACTGCCCATGAATCACAGCTTCAATTACTGTGGTTTTCCATGAGGAGGCCCAAATGGAAGAACAATGCACCCATCTGGTGGATCTGAGCTCAGAAAAAGCCGGCCAGCATTCGAGCCTTTAGGAGGGGAGCGGTGGCATGACTGTGGAGGTAGCACCTAGCGATCCTGGACCTTTCGAAGGATGGTGCCGAATCGTCGAGGAGCCGGAGGAGTAGTTTGGTTAATTTGTTTTTCTTGCTTCGCGGCCCACTTAATTGGGCTGCTTTTAGATTATTTTACTGTGATGGACCTTTGTAATATTTTTGAATTCTGTAAATTAAACGTTCAAGACTGGTTTCCCCGTATGAGGGCAGTCTTCTTAATTTTTTGATTTTTTGATGACAAATTTTCCATGAGTCTGGGCAATGATTTTGACTTCGGTGTAATTTTATTCCCACTATTAATAGATTAACTTTACTTAGAAAAAAAAATGTTGCCCTGTTTCTATTTTAAACCTGTTTTTTGAAATACAGAGCCATGTTTATATGATTTTTTATAGTCGAAGCGCTGCGGGGTGGTTTATTATATTAATATTTCACGGTTGAATTATGTTCATAACAATTGGAAAAAAAAATGTTGCCCTGTTTCTATTTTAAACCTGTTTTTTGAAATACAGAGCCATGTTTATATGGTCTACGTATTATACTCTTTCTCTGTATATCTAAAAGAACCTTTTTGTTATGAACATGGTGGATGCTGTAGTGGGCTACTAATGGAAAAAAGTGAGCCTGAACCTTACATCTCGGATGCAACAGATGGTTACCGATTTTGGAATCAAGTGAGCCTGATCTTACAAGCGAGCCTGGGTTTCTGCAGATGGTTTTTATTTCCGGGAACAAGCGAGCCAGAACATACAATCGACCCTGGGTTTATACATATTTTTTCTCTATCATGGATGCTTTTTGTGTGAGGCGTATATCAATAGTACATGTCTCTGCACATTTCCTGTATCCGCTTTATGATACTATTTTATGTGTTGACAAGTTATCACTCTGCCTTCAAAACTAGCGATGCTGGTCTATGTTGCTGGTTTATTGATATGGTCCGATGGTCTTTTTATATTTTGGACATATCACACTCCTCACATGATTAGCGTTTTTCTCTGTTCAAGGATTTTGGGTACTTTAATTTGTATTTGGAACAATGGACGTCGGTACTCTATCTGTTGCTTTACTATTCTACATACTCCTATTTCACTTTCTTATAGATGCCTCGGGCATATTTGGATGCTTTCTCAGATTGTCGATAATCTCCATGTGGACCGTTACTGGGTTTTATATCAAGTCCCTGTATGTGACATGGGGTATTTTTCTATCACTGTCTGGGGTGGGACTTCCACTTTTCTGGATGGATATTTGGGTTCCAATCTTGAGATGTGAAAATGTAATGACTTCATGGACTGTTTTACTTCATATAATATATTCAAAACAACGTTTTTTCTCTTGTGAAAAAAAAATGATTAATGTTTGTCACTCTGCCTTCAAAACTAGCGATGCTGGTCTATGTTGCTGGTTTATTGATATGGTCTGATGGTCTTTTTATATTTTGGACATATCACACTCCTCCCATGATTAGCGTTTTTCTCTGTTCAAGGATTTTGGGTACTTTAATTTGTATTTGGAACAATGGACGTCGGTACGTACTCTATCTGTTGCTTTACTATTCTACATACTGCTATTTCACTTTCTTATAGATGCCTTGGGCATATTTGGATGCTTTCTCAGATTGTCGATAATATCCATGTGGACCATTACTGGGTTTTATATCAAGTCCCTGTATGTGACATGGGGTATTTTTCTATCACTGTCTGGGGTGGGACTTCCACTTTTCTGGATGGATATTTGGGTTCCAATCTTCAGATGTGAAAATGTAATGACTTCATGGACTATTTTACTTCATATAATATATTCAAAACAACGTTTTTTCTCTTGTGAAAAAAAAATGATTAATGTTTATCACTCTGCCTTCAAAACTAGCGATACTGGTCTATGTTGCTGGTTTATTGATATGGTCTGATGGTCTTTTTATATTTTGGACATATCACACTCCTCACATGATTAGCGTTTTTCTCTGTTCAAGGATTTTGGGTACTTTGATTTGTATTTGGAACAATGGACGTCGGTACTCTATCTGTTGCTTTACTATTCTACATACTGCTATTTCACTTTCTTATAGATGCCTCGGGCATATTTGGATACTTTCTCAGATTGTCGATAATCTCCATGTGGACCGTTACTGGGTTTTATATCATGTCCCTGTATGTGACATGGGGTATTTTTCTATCATTGTCTGGGGTGGGACTTCCACTTTTATAGATGGATATTTGGGTTCCAATCTTCAGATGTGAAAATGTAATGACTTCATGGATTGTTTTACTTCATATAATATATTCAAAACAACGTTTTTTCTCTTGTGAAAAAAAAAATGATTGTTTATAGTCGAAGCGCTGCGGGGTGGTTTATTGTATTAATATTTCACGGTCATTGGAACGCCCACAATTCATAACAAATATTGGAGATTTACTGTCCTGTTTTAAAGTTTCATTTTTTTAAAAATTGAACCCGCCGTCGGTATACCGACGCCTTGTAAGCATCGGAATTACGACAGCTTAAAAACGTCGGAAGAGTAACAATATAAAATTGTCGGACGAGCGACGTTCAAAACGTCAGAAGAGCGACGTTCAAAATGTCGGACCACATTTTGTCAGAATTGCGACAGTTTACAAACCTCGGAAGAGAGACGTCCAAAATGTCAGACCACATTGCGTCGGAATTGCGACAGTTTACAAACGTCGAAAGAGCGATGCTCAAAAATTTGGACCACATTTCGTCGGACTTGCGACAGTTTACAAACGTCGGAAGAGCGACGTTCAAAACGTCGGACCACTTTTCATCGGAAGTGTGATAGTTTACAAACGTTGGAAGCGCGACGGTTTGGGAAACGTCGGAAGAGCGACGCCTGTTTGGAAGCGAAGGAAAAAGTGTCGGTAGTGCGACACTTTTTAAGTGCGTCGGAATTGCGACGGGATGGTAAACCACATTTTTCCCATCCTCGAATTGTCGCTCTTGCGACGACTACGTGTTGGAATAGCGACGAATTGGCCGTCGGAAATTCTGCCAAATTTTCTAGTGATGGTAAATGTAATTATGTTATGGATAAGTTACCTAGGGGTATATTCAACAGGTAAAAGTTGTCATTAAGTCAAATTTTTATTTAGTCCCTTTATTCACTCTTAGAAATAGTTGGAATCAGTTTGGATGCTAGCTCAATAATCAAGGACTATTGTACTCAGTTTGGCCAGTTAATAAAGAAGAGTTGCAACTAGTTTTTGGGATACATGTGGTATGATGTTTATCATTTTTTTTCCTTCAATTTCATATGTTAGAATGTGTTGTATTCATGCTCATTACATCTCTGTTGTATGATCTCTTTCAAGTTGATAGGCAGAATACATGCTTTCTCATGCTATGTTTAGGGAAAGTTATCATAATTTGTCCATTCTCGTCTGTTTTGGAAGAATACATCTCCCATGATCTTCATAACTCCTCATCAGTCTTAAAACCATCTCATCACAATAATTTTAGAGTGTTAAGCCTTATTCCTACCTTTCCCCATTGGATCTCTGCAACCCTATCTCATTTTCCCTGATCCAGTTCCCTTGACCATACTTTCATCCAGCAGCCCGACCAAAATCAATTATCAAAACCCCTAAAACTCACACATAGCCTAAAATCCTAATCCATTCAACCTCTTACACTGTTTTTAGTGGAGAGAGCCCTCTTAGACTTGGTAGGGATAGCTACCAAGTTAAAAGGTTGGCCCACGGTTACCTCTGTTGGGATTTCTTCCTCAGCCTTAGAAATCTGGTGGAGTGATAACATAATGCAGGAGAAAATTTTCAAAGAGTGATGGATATCATGTTTTCCAATGAAAAGGATGTCTTTTCGGTCATTTATCTCGATGAAATCAATTTTTTTTCCAAGACGGATGAAGAGAACTTACATCAATTGAAGACAATTTTTTAGAAGTGCAGAAAATTTGGCATATCATTGAATCCAAAGAAGAGTTTGTTTGCTATGGAATAAGGGAAATTTTTTGGTCATGTCATATCTAAAGATGACATCTGGATAGATCCTTCAAGGATTGAGGCATTTCAGAATTTGGACTATCCTAGAAGCAAGAAGGAAATCCAGTCATTCAATGGTAAAATAAATTTTTTGATAAGGTTTATTCCTAACCTTGCTAAACATTTAAGAGAAATTACTGATACGTTGAAGAAAGACAGTGAGGTGAAAAGGTCCGATGAGGCAAATAAATCATTAAATCAAGTTAATTTTGCGTTGTCTCATGCTTCTTTATCAGCCTAGATTATACACTTGATTTCAACATTTTCTCCTTTGCTTTTGAACATCCTCTAGCTGTTGTCATTATGCAAAAGAAAGATAAGAAAACAGAACAACCCATCGCCTTCTTCAGTAGAAACATAAGAGATGCAGCCTTGAAGTACAATATCTTTGAAAAATAGGCCTTGGCACTTGTTAAAGCATTGAAGGACTTCTAAGTCTATATTCTTCATTCTCATGTTCTTGCATATGTCCCAAATGTTGCTGTAAAATATGTGCTAACACATAATGATCCCAAAAGTTGGCGTGGCAAGTGGATAGCTGCTATGCTGGAGTATGAATTAGAAATCAAACCTAGAAAAATTATCAAAGGACAAGGCTTGTCTAAGCTCATGGTGGACTCAAATTTACATGCCTTGGACATCAATTTCATTACTGCATTATCTGAAGAGAAAGAGGCTAATTCCTTACCTCAGGAATATGAAATTTTTACTTCATCACCATGGTATGCTGATATTGTTCATGTGCTACAACATTTGAATCCTCCCTCCGGTTTTCCAAGTAGTAAAGATAGATCTCTGAAGTTGAAGGCTCTAAAATGTTGCATTCTTAACAATGTTTTATATTGGAAAGATCCGGGCGATGTTTTATTCAACTATTTGGTAGAAAGTGAAGGTTAAAAAGTGATAAATGAATTTCATAAAGGTGATTGTGGTGGTCATATTTTTTGGAAAACTACAATAAATAAGATATTGAGGGCTGGTTTTTATTGGCCAAGTTTGTTTTCCGATGTCTACAAAACTGCCATGAGTTGTCACGAGTGTCAAATTTTTCATGGAAAGAAAAAGATCTTACCGATGCCCTTGAAACCAATTGTAGTTCAATCACCCTTCCAATAGTGGGGGCTTGATTTCATTGGTGGGATCCACCCTCCATCATAAAATTAGCATAAGTGGATACTCACTACAACCGATTACTTTACAAAGTGGATTGAGGCCACCCCCATGAGGAAAGTTACAGATACAATCATTATTTAGTTTTTGGAGAGCTTTATCATTTTGGCTGCACACATAAAATTATCACTAACAAGGAAACTGCCTTTAAGTCCAAAAATATGATTGAATTTTGTGATAAATATCATATAAGACTTGGCCATTATACAACATACTGTCCTCAAGGCAATGGGTTGGATGAATCATAAAACAAATCATTAGTGAACATAATCAAGAAATTGATGCAAGAGAACAAGAGAAATTGGCACAAAAATTTAATAAATGCTCTATGGGCAGACAAAGTTAGCACAAAGAGATCAATCAACATGTCACCCTTCTAGCTAGTTTATTTTGGAGATACAGTTTTTCCCACTTCCTTAACAATTAGAGTGATGAAAATTATGCAAGAGATCGACAGTGAGCCAAATGATATCCAACGAAGAATCAATCAAATGATTCATTTACAACAGTCAAGGGGAATAATTTTTCAATCACACTTCAAAGCTTCAGGAGAAAATCAAAATGATCTATGAAAAGAAAACCAAAGTTGATGATTTTAAATTAGGAGATGTTGTTCTTTGATGGGATGCCCAAAATGAAGACAAAGGCAAGCATGTTAAGTTTGATAACCCATCGAAAGGTCCAGACAATATCGCAAAATTTAGGGGAAATAAGGAATTTTTGTTAGAATATCTTGATGGGTAGGAAATTCTAGGAGGACTAGCGAATGGTAGGTTCCTCAAACATTATCTCACCTGATCTTGAAGAAAAAGGTTCACTTGCATTGTAAATATAATTTTATTTTCTATCAAAGAATAAGGAATTTGTCACAGAGTTTTGAAGCCCGAGGAAGAAGGCCATGAGGCTTCTATGATCAACTGATGTTTTTCTTTAAAAATTTCAAAAATTCAAGTCAGTCTTTGAGTCAAAGTCATTTTCTATTTTAGTTAGTCATTTCAGTTTGTCAAAGTTATTTCAGTTTCCAATTATTTTTTATTCCATTGCCAAATGGATGAGGCTACTTTCTCTATCGTTTTATTAACACTTCCTGAAGGAGATGCCATCCCCAACTAGAGCCAATGTTAGTGTCTGAATTTTCAGTGATCAAATACTCTCTTGCAAGTTTATTTGGTAGTGGTCCTTGGTAAAATATTTATGTTTTCAAGTACATTCTCAAATAAATTTTGTTCACTGAATGTTGTCTAGGTCTGATTCTTCTCCCTTACCCATTCATGGTCATCATAAATTTCAAGGTTATGTCATTCATCATCAATCTAGGGTCATAGATAAGTCAACATACCCTCATCTAGGTCATGGTCTAGGCTTCTTTTATTTCGCCATCATAATGTCCAAATCATGTCACGAAAGAAAGGGAAATAAATGGTCATTGTCATTAGTTAAATAACCTTCATTGGGAGTTAGAAATTATAGGAAAATAAAGCAAAGGCAACTTATCCTTTCTCAAGAATTACGCTACATGGTCAAAGTTTTTCAAAATAATTTTTTGTCAAAGTACAATATGATTTCACTAAAGAAAAAAAGAAAAGTTTGTGAGTTATAAAGGGAAATGAAGCTTTTTGAGTTCATTTCATCCTTTGGCTTTCAAAATATATCATCTCTCATGCTCACAACTCTCCAAAACCATCAAATATCGAAGAGAAATAGCAAGAAACTGATCCAAACTACCCTTCGCTATGCTTGTGCTCCTTGCTAAGCTTTTGGGGTAGGCATGCTACACTTCTGGAACTTTGCTAAGATTTTTCCTTTCAAGATCCAAAAGCCATAAAAAGGATAAATTCAAAATTTCACAAGGTTCAGGTGCTCCTAAGTCAGTAAGTGATCATCCCTCACCTTTCATTCAACTCAATTTCTTCAACAAAGGGTGGATTCCCTCTTCTAGGGTTTTTAATTACTTTTTTGGATTTATTTAATGTTTGACTTGTTTCAGTAGAAAAACCCTAGTTCCATCACCAAATAACCTTCAAACATAACTCATACACCTTACCTAATCACTCCATATCATTAATACCTCTCATTGCTACCATTTTCACTCATACCCTAGTTCTCACTACGCTTTTGCAGAGAAAATAGGTAGAATATGTGTTTTACCTTTTTGCCACATTTCCCATACCCATTTCAAAAATTTTCACTTTCATTCTATAGCTAACTTACCATCCTATCTCCCCAAATTTTTAGGGATTTTTCCCTTAATCCATTCCATCTCATTTCTATCCCTAAACCCATCGTATCATCATCCTCTGTTTTCCTGATTTTCACCTTCCCTTTCCTTCACATCAAGCTAGGGTTTTATTTTGCTGACAAACATCATGGAAGGTGAGAAGAGAAATCATAACAAAGGAGGTCATCATCCCAGATTTGAGCCACCTAATTTTCAGGAGAACAATGCTTCTCCTTATGCTAATAAATCCTTTGAGGAAAATGGTTATAAGATTTTGTGAAAGAGTTCAATAGGTAGGTTGTCATGCTCAATTGACAAGCCTTTTTGCCACCAGCTTTAGGATAGATAAGTCTAACATAGCACGCATTGAATTCACTCTATCAGAAGATGCTATAGCCTCAACAACAAGTATCCAAAACCATGGAGAAATCTAGTTCAAAGGGATGGATTTGGACATCGAGAACTATAAAATTTTCTTAAAACCACATTGCAAAGATGCTTGTGAACACATTTTTCCCTTAAAGAATTTACTTTAGAGGTATGCCCCTTTGATTAAGCTAATCATGAAGTATTTTACAGGTGAAGGGAGGTTCTCAAGATTGTACCAGTACCGCATAAGGCTATTGATGCATTTCACTGCCACCAAGCCACTAAATTTTCCTCATTATCTATTTATGAGTCTCGTCAAAATGACAGAAAAAGTAGAGAGTGAAGGAAAGGATCACCACACTAATTTGTTCCACCATGGTTTGGTCAAGGCTATAGTCTTACATCAACTATTAGAAATAAATATGTCTTGGGAAAAATTCATGAAGTCAGTTACTTCTATGCCTACTGATAGTCCACCCATCATTCAGAGCATACCATCAAAATCAAAAAATCCACAAGAGGTTGTCTCTTCAAGCAGACCAACAGAAGTTCCAAAGACACTAAGGGCTGAAGTCACTCAAACTTATGAGAAAGGTAAAAGGATGGTTTTTTCTCCTATGATTACCAAAGGTGTTTTTTCACCTAAACCTATAATTGAGCAAAGAGAAACCATGGAGCAACCACCTATGTATGAGAGTGAGTCACCCTTGCAGCAACACGAGGAGAAATCACCTTAGGAGGTTGACATGAAAGAATAGGTGGAAAAAAAATTAGATGAGGAGACAATCAGAGAAAAGGATGCAAACATAGCATAGCTCAAGGACAACCTATCAAGGGAAAATTTCATGATAACATTCCTACAACATGAAAATATGCCATTAAAGGTGAAAAAACTACTCCAAAGCAAAACAAAGGCAGACCTTGAGGCAAAGAAAGGTAAGGGAAACTCAGTGATATATGTTGATTAGTTTGAAGAGAAGGAGGCTAAGATAAAGCCAAGGAGGCCAAGAACAAGAGGATTAACCAGAAAAAAAGAACAAGAAATAGAGTTATCTCCTCCATTAGGTCAACAAAGTTTTGATGATTTGATCATTGTTGAAATGGAGCAAGACAAAGAGATTTGGCTTAATAGGGTGAATGAGCATCTAGAGAAGCTCTTGAAGAAGGCATAAAGAAACAAAAACCTCCAGAGGCACATGGCGAGACACTATTTCACCCGGAACCAAATCGCCAAAGTCAGGGTTAAAATTTTGAAAAAAAATCTTAAAGAAACCCTAATTAAGCTAAAGGAGAAAGAAAACTTGGATTTTCTAGATGAGGCATATATAACTATCTAGGTCATCATTCAAGGATGCCATAGACCAAAATTCAACAAGTTTTGGGCATTTTTGGTATTTTTTTGTGATTTCTGGCAAATTCTGGAAATTTCACCCTTGCAGAAGTGTCGCGTGGCCACACAATGCTTTTCCTCAGAGGGTCCAATGAAGGTCTTCTCTACATGGTTGGATTCCTTTTGAAGTGTACATTCTAGATATGGTCTTGGTTTTTCATGACACCTCTTATTTTTGAACAAAAACCCAAAAAACACCATATTTTTCATGCTTCTGCCATTGCTTTTTACTGCACACAATACTTCTGGAGTAGGATTGGAAAAATGAATTTTTGAAGTCCTTTTAGGAGGTATTTTGTTAGTTTTAAGGTTGGGTTGGATAAAGGAAATCCTGGGCTATTGTTGGCCCTCAATTTTGGTCATTGTTTCCTATCCTAAACCCATTTATTTACCACCACATTCCATCCTATTTCACCTCTATATGCCTCATTTTACTCCTATTTTTCATATTCAAGTAAATAAATTAAGTTTTTCAATTTTTGGGAATTTTTGTAAAAAATGGGTTTTAAGAGTAATTTTGGATTGCATTAAAAATTCCTGTAATATCTCCATTAAAGTCATATGTGTAGGTCACATGGGAAAGATCTGAGCACATATTTGGAAAGCTTGGGAACCACATATGGAGAAACACCTATTAGTTCAGTCAAACTGAGCATAAATATGCCCGGTCAAGGCTGGTCAAACTTGACCTGTCATTCAAGAATCCCTAGCAAAAATGGGAAAATTTATTATTTTGTGGACTTTTTCCTGATTTTGTGATCCATACTTGATGAGTTCAACGTGTATGGATGGATTAGGATTGATAAGGTTGTTAGAGCCATTATAGAATTTTTTTTTTTATGATTTTCCTATTTAAACAAAGTTTATGGACCATTCAAGGGGGTAATATGTGTAATTTGGTATTAAGATTATTGGAGACTTTTGAAATAATTTGAAGAATCATTTCTAATGTTATATATTCTTTTCATGTTGTGGATACTTTATTAAGTTAGATGTAGCTGAAGAATTCTTCAGGTGTACAAGGCAAGTTTGGAGGCCCCCCATACCAATTAAATTAGCATAGTTTTGATCCAGTATTTCTTGTTTCAACTTTATGATTTAGTTACTTAGATGTGTTATGATTTATGTATGATTTTTTGGATGATTTTGGTTTAAAATATAATTTTCGTACGGAAGGAAAACCATAGATTTAAGTTAAATTCTCTTTCTATCAAGTTATGAAGCAAAACTAAAAATAATCCTTTTGAATTTCTTAAATTTTTTCCTTAATTCCAGTTTATGATTTGGTGCAATGGTAATGTTGTTGGAGTAGAACTATGAGGAAGGACAACCAGGACCTTCTAAGTTAGGAACCTCTTCTCTTTCTTTCTACACATCACAAATTGTTGCTCCTTAGTCTCTCTTCTTGATGACAATGCTATGGGGAAGGACAACTAGGACCTCCTAAGTTAGGAGCCTCTTCCTTCGCTCATTGCATATTGAATTAGAGACTTTTTAGTTTATTTAAACTTAGAAATTATATTTGTAATATGAAGTTCCATTATTTTCATATAAACAACTACTTACTACACTAGTTTAATCTAAGGTTCCATATAATTTGGTTTGATTCTAAGTTTACCAACCTAGTTTGATAAGTAAAATAAATGCTCTTATTCACCTCGATAAATTAGACCAACATTTTGGCGCTGTTTCCGGGGAAGCACACTTAGATAAAGCTGGCTAGGAATATTTTTAAGAAAAAAAAACAACAACAATAAAACATAAAAAAAAAAAACACTTTTTTTATGGTTATTCATGCTTAGACATAGAAATTCGAAAGGTAGATCCCCAAAACAAAACCCCCAACAAGAACAAAAACTAAGTAAATACAAAATCCATTTGCAAAAAAATATCTACAAAACATGATGTTAAAGAAGTCATTGGGTATGGCACCACAAGGATCTTCTTAAATCCTTTTCCACAATTTAGAATGGTCACTAGGGATGAATCTTCATTTCAAAAGATAGAAGAGGATCAAAGCATCCATGAAGAGGATCCACAAGAAGAGAACTTATAAGCTTATTCTAGTTATATTTGTAAATATATCAATGAGTTATGGATCACATGCAATGAAGTTCAAATAATAGAGCTAAAAATTGAAGAATATCTAACATATTTATCATAAGATCCCTTGTGCATTCATGATTTTGAACAAGTTCCACAAGAAGAACTTTGTGGTATGACAATTAAGGAAAGTCAAGAAAACAAAGATAATTTCAAAACCTGGTTTCAACTAGTCATTAGGCCACAAAAACACTCCAATTTTCAACATTCTTTAGCATCAAATATTTATGATCAACTAATTTTTCTTGTCCAATCATTCATTAAAGTATATTTTTTCAAACTTGGATGTGAGTTTACTTATGATCTTGTTACACAAATGAATGCATTGGAAATTTTATTATACTTGAGTGAAAAACTTATTTTTATACAATGGAGTAGTATCAAATAAAATAAAATAAATAAATTAATAGGTAGAATAAGTTCACAATAAGACTTGCATAATGATTTTGGTTCAAACCCTCATGAATAAATTTTCAAGTCAATCTTCAATACTCATTTGGAAGGATTTTATGGAAAAATGAACTAAGACCAATCCTATTTTGGGTAACCATATAGGATTATTTTAAAAAATGTTTTTAAATAATACATCTTTTGAAATACACTTTTTAAACCCAATTTTATTTTTTCAATTTGGATCACAAATAAAAAAATTGATCAAAATAAACTCTAGATCTTAAGAGAGATTTTGAAGACATAGTTAGTACAACATTTATTCAAGGAGTATAATGGAAAAATTTTGAAATGGTATGTATAGGGAATATATCCCTTGGAATCTAGTTTCCAAATCAATTTGAATCACCTCAATCTGACATCATATGAAAAAGTTATGCTCAAAATACTAACTGCTTGTCGAAAAATCTGCATGGTGACAATTTTAGGTCTTGACTATTCATTGGCATATTTCACATAATAAATCATCTTATTTCCAAAAAGTGTTTATACTGAAGGTATCCATATGAATTAAATTCAACTTGGCTTTGGAATCACTCTAATTTGACATAAAACTAAGATTTTGTGAACAAAATACCACTAGGAGGTCTAAGTTGGCCACCATTCCTCAAGGGGTAAACAAATGCATTTTATTTGTATATCATATTTGGAATTGTTTTCAAGCATGGCTTGTAATTATTTTACATATTTCTTGGAAGAAGAGAGACTGTACACCTCTCTTCCTCCATCATCTAAAATTTTATTACTGGAAAATGCTATGCTTTTGAAGGTCATAAGAATATTTAAGAGGAGAAATCCATAGACAAAGGACTTTTAAAAGTCAAATTTTTAAAAATTAATATTTCAGAATATGAATAAAAATGTTCAAGTCAAATAAAAGTGACAATTCAACTGGTGTTGAGTTCATTTAATGAAACTCAAAAATCGTGAAGCTTGCTTTCAGTTACTAACCAACAACACCAAAAACCCTACAAGATGACCGAGATCGAGGAAAAATACATGAAGCTAATAACATGAAGAATAAGTCAAGTTTTGTACCATGTAAAGTCACATCCATTGCCAAAGAAGCCTTTCATAAGCCATATTGTTCATGATATCATTTTTTGTTAAGTTTCGTGATCATGCATGTTGAAGTCCATACCTATTATCTATATATCTATCCATCTACTCTTATATGATGAATTCAACCTATCTTACTTTCATAAGAATTCCATACTTCCTGAATCCATTCTACCCCGCCTCCATCCAGAAAAGAAAAGAAAAAAAATAGAAAAATATCAAAATAATAAAGGAGTTTGGTTGTGAAAATCCAGGACACCGGCACAATCCAAACTCGAATTCATATCAGAAAACCAAATTGTTTGGCCAAAATGAATTCTCTTTTATGTTTTTCAATTTCATTTTGCAGAAATCATCCTCCAAAATTTGAAGACTTGAGGCCAAGTCTCAAAATCAACAATTGGGAAGATTCATAATAAACCAAAAAACTATGCAGCTAGTTTAATGTCAAGTAGTTGTATTGCAGAAGGGACTTGAGACATCATAATCAAAATTTATCAGTAAGCGACCTGGAAAAGATCAATGCCATATGTTATTGCAGAAGGGGCCTGATTATGCATCTTAGAATCAACATCAAAGGGACCTGATAAGAAACTACAAGAATCTACAATCCAGCAAAATCATTCATCAGAATTCATTTTGAGGTCGAAGTATCATCATCATTAGCAAAAAGTTAAGTGTTGACAAAAGAGCTAAGGTCATCATCAACAGAAGAAAAGCATTGACAATGATTTATCAAGTGAAAGGAAAGTACTGTAAGTTTAAAGTATTCATAATGCCTTCGATTTTGAATTTTTTTCTAAGATTGATAAACTAGTTTAAACTTGAATATGCAGTACCCATCTATTCATGTATACATCACCCTACATTATCCTACATTACCCTATATCCTACATCACCCTATATCCTACATCACCCTACATTATATACATTTACCTCTTACATTATTCATTCACCTTATTACATTCATTAACCTTATTATAATCTTACATTCATCAGTTCATCATTCACTCAACCACATTCATTTGTGTTTTTGACCAAAATTTTTGGCCACATCTCCTTTTTGGGGCCATTTTTTTTTTCCTCATGGAAAATTGCCTACAAAACAAGAAGGATTAGTTTCATATGCCTACAAAACAAGAAGGATTAGTTTCATATGCCTAAAAAATAATAACAAAGAGAGTTAGTATAATTACAAATATACTTAACATCTTATTTAAAAAAGAATTTGATTTGAAATGACCCAAGTTTATGGTCATTTCAAAAAAAATAAATACATAAGTATATGTAAATGATGAAGAAAAGAGGGAAAATATGCAATGGTGGCACATAAACATAAAACCAATTAAAAAAAAAAAACTTTGAAAAGGTATAGGTATAAAGGGAAAATTTGGCACATAAAATCGATTTAAAAAAAAAGGCATATGTATAACCATAACAAAGTTGGCCCATAAAATTGATTTTGAAAATCAATGAGTGAAAAATGGTCATATAAAACAACAAAATGAAAATCGATGAGTGATGAATGGTCATACAAAATGACAAAAAGCAGTAGGATAGTTCTTCAGCCATGAATGAAAGGAAATTCAAACACTGCCTGTCAAACGCTGCCCAACGCTGAGAAGTATGTGCCCATAACCACATAAACATAGAAGACATTGATTTCAGAGGTTGATAGCAATATTTTAACACCGGGAGAAGGGAAGAATTCAACCACATGGAGAGTCAACTGGTTAATACCTTCCTGCAGAGAATTTGACAGAATTTGCGCATGGTTCAGATAGGAATGTAAACCCTTTTGGAATGGAAATAGAAGAATGAGAAATGCATATATTTTTCTGCCAAAAATCTAGAGGAGAAGAAAACATTGTGTTCCATAAATGACAGCCCCACCAACTAAAACATTGAAATCTCCATTCAAAATCCTAGGAAATTCACAAAAACAAGAAGTTGATTTTGAATAGGAATGGAATAAAGTTAGTTCGGTATTTTTGTGATATCTAAAATATGAAGATTCACATTTAATTACCAGGGTAGATAACTCCTGTTAACAAATGTGACAAAATCCAAACCGAAAAATGTTGGTGGAAAATTTGATTTCTCAACTGCATAAGTGGCATCAAAATTCTGTGTTCAAAGCTACAGGTGTGTGAACAAGTCCAGTTAACCTCATACAACTCCGAATTGCATGATGACCAATGTAGAATCACACATAAAATCAATTTCCTTCTAAAAATTGATTTCTAAATAGACAGTAAATGAAATGAGTGCATGCAGTTATTAATTTGATTTCTCCAGATAAGTACATCTCCAACACTTAGATTTCTCCAGATCACCTTCAACATTTCGTTTTCTCTAGTAAATCTCTAGAATTTGATTTCTGAGAAGTCAACGAAGATGAATTTAAAAAGAAAATGTTCAGATTTGAAAACTCAATCTCCAACATTCGATTTTTGAGAAGGCAGAGAAGTTGAATTTGAAAACAATTGTTCAAATTTGTGAAAATTTCCCACTTCTAGATTTTTTTTGTTTAAAATATGTAGTGAGTGGTGGTGTTATTAAAAAAACTGTCGAAATTGCAGTTTACAAAGACCTGTAGAATGGTTTTCATTTCCAGAAATTGATTTCCAAAGCAAATAGATGCATGCTGTGGTTAATTTATTTTCTGAGATATAGAAATCTTGTCATTCCAGAATTCGATTTTCAAACAAATTCAAACCTTTCTATTCCCAATACAGAAGAGACAGAGGAATTCAGGGGTAAAAATCGATTTTAATTTTTTAGAAGACAAATTTTTTTCTCATTCTTAGAAAATCGATTTAAAAGAAAAAGGTAGAGTGGGTAATTCATTTTCAGGAAATCGATTTCAAAAGCAAAGTGGTTGTATAAATTGATTTCAAAGTAAAAAATATTCAAGTAAATCGATTTTCAAGAAGACAATAGGTTTCCATAATACAAAAAGACAATGCATCTAGTGGCAAAGCTTTTCAAAAGGAATAGAGGAACTAAAAGTTTGAAATCTAAATCGATTTTCAAAGAAGACAAAGTAGAAAAATCATTTCATCAAATAATTTTTTTTTAAGAAGGTAGAGTGGGTATTCATTGCAAAAGATTTATTTCAAGAAAAAAATATAATTCATTGCGAGAAAATCGATTTCAATTTTTAAAAGAAACACAGAGGGGTAAATTAAAAAAAAAATTGTTCACTTCCAGATTTCATTTTAATAGTTTGAGGAGACAGAGGGGGGTAATGAATAATTTTTTTTCTTTCTAGAATTCATTTTGATTTTTGAGGAGACAGAGAGGGTTAAATAAAAAAAAAAAAATTCCAGAATTCATTTTTATGGTGTTGATTTTAAATGTTGAGGGTAAAATAAAACCTGTAGGTGTCCAAAATTCAAAAGTGAACTTGTTATCAGAAGCAGTAGTGATAAGAAGATTGTTCTCAGAGGCATTTTGACATAGTATTTTCCAGAAAGGGTGTTTTAAAGTTTTAAAATAAAAGCCTTCTCTCCACAAGAAATTAAAACAGAGGTGAAATCTCAGAAGCATTCTCCTTTTCTCTCATCATAGAAAGTGTCTAAAAGTCCAGATAAAGCCATGGTAAGTTACACTCTTGTGATTTTTGAAAGAAAATCATCATTTATTATGACCATAACCATATTGAGAATTTCATATTAATTCTATGTAATTTTGGGAATTGGAAGAATCTACACACTCTTGTTGATCGCCAAGGAGTTCATCATGTATAGACTGTGCTTATAGTTTTCATCATGTTATCACTGAGTTGGTACAGATGGGATGCTCCACGAGACAACCTAGAGTAACTCTTTCAAACCCACTTATGACTGAAAATTAGCCTTTTCATCCTGAGAGAGATCTCTCAAAGGTAAATATGGTTTGTTAAAATATAATTCAATCAGATGGCTAACTCTATAATACTGTCTTGAATGTTTCTATATGCAGATGAAAAATGTATAGGATTTACTACCATTGGTCTTATGGAGTGAGTGCTAAGACACTCAGTGACATGTTTTTGCTTGTGGAAGCCGATGCATGTAGATGTTTTAATGAAAGGACAACACACACAGATATTCAATAGCTTAATGCTTAAAGGAAGTCAGAGAACGATGTAAATGAATTATGAGTAATTAAATGAAATCAAATCGCAAGATACATACGAAAAATTCTCATGAAAACATCAGATGAATCTCAGGTGAAGAAGAAATCCCAAAGCCATTGTATATTACTAATCAGAAACAATTTACAACAGTAGTAGTGCAAAATAACATCCTCCAACCTCTCTTCTATTCTATATTATGCTTATTTATAGCCTTCATCACCTTTACATTGGATCTGCCATGGCTAGATCATCAAACTCCTTTGTTGACACCTATCTTAACAAGAAGAAAAATACATGGAAATTAAACTGAAACCTATTAACTTTATGACTTAGATTCCACTTATTTTTTTCATCCACTAACTAAAAAGACTGCATAATTACATTGAAGATAGTCATGTGATTGAGAGGAACTGACCATGATTATTATAGGTCAATTTGGGCATCATCCCCCAAGACTTGGTCAAACTAGGCATCATCCCCCAATACCAATGAATATGGTCTATCACCCCCTTAAGTGAAGAAATTCCTTTAATGGCTTTTGTTATTTCCTAAATCTACCTTAGGCTGAAAGAAGGCAGAGTTCAGGGTAACATCAAACCACGCTCAGTCTGGTAGCTAGCCCTACCAGAACAGGAGAGGGCTCTCTCCGGGTCAATCTCAAAAAAAATAATCGAAGGGGCTTGGGATGACTTGAAATAAAGGATAATTTTAGGCTAGGTATATAAGTAAGGGAGTTTGATTTTGATTTTGGGGGTTTTGTTGGAAACAAAGGGAAAGACAGTTTTGGGTTCGGGGATGAGGCCTAGTTTTTGCAGAGTTCTGAATGGGGAAAGGAAGGCAATTGTTTTGATGCTTTGGATTGAATGAATGGATAGTTTAGACCAGTGAGGAGCTGAAGAGGAAAAGAGGCTTTCAAGAATCCTCTTCAAACATATGAAAACATGGAAAATTAAATGAAACTCAAGGCAGAGCAAAGAAATCTAATGAATTCCACCTTTATAACTCATTTGTTTAATTTAAGAAGAAAGGAGAAGGGAAATGATACACATAAACATCAATGAAATTGCAATCCCATAGAGAAGCGCACCATCAAAACACAGAGCCACATGGATCCCAAAGAGTGCTGCAAACCCTGGTCTATTCCTTTGCCAAAATTGCAGAGATGAAATGTACAATGAAGTGCCAAGCAATCCCAAATGTCCAACCTCTGAAAATGACTGAGAAAATACAAGATATAGACAAGCCTAACTCATCCCCATGCCTCTAGGGGTCGATGTCATCATTCTAGGAGCTGTTTCAACCATATCTAAACTAGGAACTCGAAAATAGGCAATGAAACAACTTGCCTCTATATGATAGGAAACTGATTCATTCACTTACATTTCACTTTTTGGTGAATGAATCTACTAAGATGAGTAAAAATGTGCCAAAATTACATCATGGTAATGAAATTACATCAATTTACATCAAGAGTCACATGAAAAATTCAAACTAGCCAAAAATAGGCAAAATTCTGAGCTGTTGAGTGAAAAATAGGCCAAATTTCCCTATGCGCCGCGCCTGAAATCTCTATGCGTAGCACAAGTTTGAGGCTGATTTTTAGGGCCTTCTTGAAGTCCAAATTGAGTGTAGGATAGCTCATTGGAAAGATATACCTGTCTACTTTCCAACCCAAGTGGAATTTCTGGATTTGGTTGCCATTGGCCCCTCTAAAAATCAAATCTCCCAACACTACTTCCTGTGTGTGAAAAAAGTGGCAGAAATGTCATTTTTAGGGTGTTTTTTACCCTTTAAGCAACCCAAAACTTGATGAAATCCTTAGGTAATCCATATGCATGCATAAATTTTCATGAAAAATCCATAAATTCAAATTTTTCCTCCAGAAGAGCTGCCAATAATAAGCGCGTGCCAAGTGGCGCTACGCGTCGAGCGAAAAAATCTGTGTTTAGGCTAAAAAATCAAAATTGACAAAATTTTTCCCAAATTTCTTGAAATTTGGGCTGAATGTCCACCATCAAGCGCTATGCTGAGCCAAAGAAGCTTCGGCCAAAATTTGGATTCTATCATGCCTTTTACACCTCCTTGATGCCTTCTTCATCTATGTTGCCTGAGGTGAATATGAGGAGTTTGGTATCTTTGGTTTTTGTTGCCAAATATGTGATAACAAGTGAGGGAATATGGAGGGATAGGGTGGTGGAAATGATGGAAATAATATACTATTATCAAGTGAAATTGTGAATTAAAGAGTTTGGGGCAGTCACTTGGTTTCTTGAAATAAACTTGGGGTTTGGGGGAAATTCACAAGTGAGATGGGGATAATAGGAATGGGATCGGAATGATTGACTTGGGATACAAGATGAACAGTGAAATGGGTTGTTGAGAGAAGATGAACAGTGACATGGGGAAAAACAAGGTGGATAATGGAAGTATTTGGCACACAACAAGTTTCAAAACCGTAAAGGAGACAATCCTCAAACAAGAGAATAGGGTTTGAGTTTTTGCACTTAAATTCTCATAATCGATCTTCAAACGTTTTTGAATGGAAACTAGAGGGTCACATGAAATTACTTGAGAAGAAAAAACTGAGTCAATTTTAGTTTTAGGAAGCAATGGCCAAAAATTTGTGTTGTCTGCCCTGTGCGCCAGGTAGTCAGCCCAGTGCGCCGCACACCCAACTTTGCCCAGTTTTACCTCCAAACACTTGCGTTGCTCCTCCATTATTTGTCTTGGCTCAATGTTATCTCTTTGCATGAAAATGGAGTTTTGGATCATGAAAATATCTTATTTATACCAAGGATTTAAATTTCTCATTTGAAAAATCCACCTTATAATGTTGTAAACTTTGACATTTCACTTTACAAACTCTGTTTTGTATCCTTTGTGATTTTGACTGAATAATGAGCTTCCGCACACTAAAACACCATAAATTTTGAGAAAAAATCTTCTCTTGCAATGGAAAAACTCTTAACTTACTTTCACACCACAGATTTGAGCACATTTGGAAAATTTGGAGAAGTTTATGGTGAAATTGGGCTTGCAGCTCTATGCACCGCGCCGCAAACCCAATGCGTAGCGCCCTTTTTCAAGAGGCTTTTGGAGGCCTTATAGGTGTCAAAATTGGGCATGGGATAGCGCGTTGGAAATATTATTGAGTCTAATTTCCAACCCAACTGGAATTTTTCAATTTGAAGTTCATTTACCCTGTCAAAAATCAAATCGCCCAAGACTGGTCAAAATGTGCAAAATGAGGCTGCCTCAAGGAAGAGTGCTGTTGTAGTCAACTTTTGAAGGTCTTAATAAACTATAAATTGAGCTCATGATAGCTCATTGGAAAGATATTTGTGTCTGATTATCATTTGACTTATCAAGAAAGTCATTTGGCCAACTAAGCTAGGAGAAATCCTGATTTTCCCAAGGTCACTTCAGAGGTGCATCAATTCTCCTGAGGCGACTGTATTTTTGACATTTCTCTAAAACCATGACACCTGTGTAAAAATTGAAGAAGGTTTTTCTTCCTTGGCATATTTTGGACAAAAAAATCTCTCATTTGTCCCAAATTCATCTTTTATTTCTCATGAACATCATTTGAGTAAAACCTATCCCGATGTGTGGAACAAGGGATTTGTCAAAATGAAGCGAAACGAAGGGGATAAGGGGCTTATAAATTCTTGAGAAAATTTTGGGAAGTAGGGAGGGATGTTAGAAAGTAGGGAAAAGTGGAATTTTAGAGATTGAGTGAGGGGAAGGGGTCCAAAAGGGAAAAACACAGACCTAGCCTAGAAAATTGCCAAGTTGTAGCAAGAAACTAGGGTTTGTACGGAAATGAGGAATTTGGGGGATCTCAGTGATGGGAAGTGTTTAATAAAATATATTAAGTATAAGGGAAGGTGTATGAACATCAGGATACAAGTTTTGCTGATGATTTGACCATCCAAGAGAAATTACCTTCAAAACCCTAGGAGAGGGAAATGAACCTTACCTAGGCACAACTCAAGCATGAACAAGGTGTAAAATGACCCAGTGGAACTTGACATGATGATGAAAACCCTCTGAATGATGGTACACTCAGATGAATGGTGACATAGACCGACATTTGGACAACTTTTAAAGGAATGAAAACAAACCCTAAACCTAATACCTAGTGACCAAATTTTACTTGAAGACTTACTGAAATGACAAAATTTGACCTTGGCACCTTAAAATCACTTTGTAAAAGCATGTTTGATCACTAGAGGAAGGCTACAAAGGCCGACACTAACAGATTCTATTTTGAGATTTCCAAGGTTTGAAGTATATGTTATGTGACCCATTGACTCACCAACACTCCTCTGCAAGGGACTAACTGCATTGCAGTGCAACTACCTCCATGCAAGGGTGCACTGCGGTGCACTTCCCGACACTCAAGGGTGCGTTGGTCACCTGGGAATGAAATCATCATTGTTCCAGTAATCTCCACTTGGAAAGTGCCTTCTAGAAGAGTCCATAGGTGTCATACTTCAAATAAAAGTGTCCATCCAAAACCTATGAACTTGGAAACATGTGTTACCTATTATTAGAAAGCCATTCAATGAGAAACTAAATTCAGTTTCCTTATAAATTGAGCACTCATGTAAGTGCTAGGGAGGAAGAATTTGTGCAAATTTATGTAGTTTGATTCTCAATTGATAAGAGCTAGAAGTACTGATATGCTGTTGAGATGATTCTTGATGTGATGAGGATGGAATGAAATTGGAGCAGGTTGACGAAAAATCGATCTATTAGTTGTGATCTTCTCCTCCTACTTTATTATTAAAGATAAATGTTCATTTTCCCATACACATGTTTATATCTCATGAAATGTATTCTTGATTATGTATGTATTCTCATATCTAATAGGTTTGATTTGGTTAAGATAAGTAGATACTTATATATTTGTATGTTGTTTTCTGTTCTCTATCTTTGATTGCAGGAATTGATCTAGTTGCTTGAGTTGGATTAAGAGCGACGACAACAAAGACATAAGGAGAAAGAGAGTGAAAACGATCACAAGTAGGTTTATTTCCTTTCAGTCTATCTATTTATCTTAGAGAAAAGAATAGTTATCTTTCTTCTGTTGTTTTGAGTGAAGGAACACCACACTCAAAAAATATAGTTTATCCATAGATTAGAATTCCGTATAACAAATTGGCGACCATACTGTGGAGAATCCCATCATTCCTGGTGTTTCTACCTCTGTTTACCATCATCACTAGCATCTACTTTCTTTTATCAGCCATTTGAATGAACGAATTTCAGTAGAAGTGTGTTTAGCTGATTGTTTCCTAAACTTAGCTATGCCCAGCGCACTGTTGGTCAAGGTACAGTGCACTATGTTTGATTTAGGGGTTCTCTGCAACGCACTGTCTCCCCTTAGAGGCCGCATTGCTCCCTCAGCTAAAAAAATTCCATTCAAATTTGTCTTTTCTTTCAGTTTCAACCAATTATGTGTTGTATTCTCAAATGTCTGTTTGTTCTTAGAGACTCATAAAATTTCCTGCTCTTCCTCTGAAAAGTAATTTGTTAAATGTTTCATTAGATTTTTTCTTTACCATTGGAAAATTAAATTCAAAGTAGTTAATTTTTGCATTAGATCAATTTTGTTTTTGTTAAGGAAATTGTTGTTTTATTCCTCATTTCGTGTAGGAATTTTTTTTTTCATTCTTCATTTTCCCAAGAGAAATTGTTGTTCTATTCCTCGCATCTCAAAATAAACATTTGTTTGATTGATTTGTGCATTTAGTTTCATTTTACTCATTCAAATTAAAGGGAACTCAAAAGAGAAATATGCATGTGCATTTAGAGATTGTGTGTTTTGCATAGGAACAAGTTAGGGAAATCTGCATTTAGTTTGTGCTCTTTGTTGTATGCTCAAAATTGGATTGCTCTTTCCCCTTAGTAGCTAGGATTTTCATTGAAAAAGCTACACTGAAAAGTTTTCTTATCATTTAGTTTGAATTTTAGGAATTTAACATTACATCACGCGGTGAACCTCAAAGATAAACTTTTAAACAAGATAAACTTAAAATTCACCTCAATCAACCTAAAAAATCATTGTAACATTAAAGATAACATTTAGAAGGTCTAGGCTAGAGACGTGTTCCGACGTCGTTAAACATAGTAGCTGCCGCTAACTTGTCTGCGATACATTTCGAGTGTGATACTCACTTCACGTAAGGAAGTATATCATAGCTCGTCCATGTACCTTCGGGTATATAGTGTAGTGTTCTAGTATGCAAAGTATAAGGGGGTGCTTTCACTATGTGGTTTCGCATTAGAAAACGCTAATACGGACTTGGGCATCCATGTACCTTCGAGTATATTTGGGAGGAAAAATTTAGGTTTCTTACTATCCATAGGTAACCAAGTCGGCTGCCTTGTAATTTGTGATACACCGAACACAACATTTGGGGAGATTGCCTGCCCGTACTTCTTGGTTCACCAGGAGGTATTCTGCAGTTCAAATTTACTTGGTAGACCTTTTGCCTAGTATCACCCTTTTATTTTTTTATTTGTTTTTGTAATAAAATCAATCAGTGATCGTGGAAGAAGAACATCCATTTCCCTGTCATTCACGTAGAATAACACTTAAACCACCTTTACCACCGGAAGCCACTTTTGGTTGGAGAAGGCGACATTGTTCTACCGAAACCATTACTATCAGTAACTTTGGTGCATCATCTTTGTCACATCTACCAGAGTCATCTTGAGTCATTTCTACACATCCTGGTTTATCTACTATCATCGAAATGGAGTCCTCACAAATACCTTTGGACACTATCCATCCAATAAGTGAGACCATACCTCTCGAACTCAACGTTGTTCAACTAGAAGTTGATTCGGATCCCATCGTTCTTTTACCAGAACATCTAGATCCCGAAGTCAAACGACTGGAAGTTGTTCTTGTATTGGTCGCTCCACAGTTGATCGTAGCCATTGAGTCAACCACCTGAAATATATCTCGGGCCTAACGACGAAATTCTTCCACTTGGTTTGATTTCGATTGAGGAAGAACCCCAAATAAAAAACACGCCCCTCAACTCCGAATCATTTTGGGTTGGGGCTTTATCTTTACGAGACTATTCCTCAATTGAATTACTCAGTTGATTTTGATCCTGTTTTAGATCTTGTTCCCGTAGATCTTATAGTGTACACATTAGGTCATTTAACCATGGCTGGGTCAACATTTTCGGTTGTACCATCTGTTACAGTTGCGACAACACCTACTATTGCTACTTCATTGATGTTTACCACATCACCTGAATCACATCTTTATGGTGGTCCTTTCGTCCCACTGGGTTACCAATCATTGTCTGGAACCTACTCTGGTGCATCCTCAAATCCATGGAATTCAACCATGTCATATTATGGTATTTTATCTGGTACATCTCTAATCAATACTGAACGACTTGATCCTTCATACACATCTTCAGTGCAACATCAAGTTGGTCCATCTGGGTATATTCCATTCAATACAATCTCAACTGGACTCCCACCATTTGGAGAACAATATATTCCATCTTATTTTACTCCTCATGCTGGGGGGTAACCTATGGTCACCCATTTTGACAGTACTCTGTTTCTTTATGGTTACCAAAATTTTGGAATTATTGTTTGTCACTGGTAGCCTGTCCTACCCGTTCAACCACAAACAACTGTGCATTCATATCAATTGGTTCAACCTGTTGCACCTACATCTACTCCACTTTTCAATACTTCATTACCCATTTTACAGGCTCAGTTTACTATACCTCAACCGTCTCAGGTGGGTCCTTCAACCCACTACCCTCAAGTTTTGGGCCCATAGATCCCAACTCCTTCGGCTAGTTTACAATAACCACCTGTATCTGGAATCCTTTATTCATAGGCTGGATTAACTTATTATGGGATGTCACAGGCTTCTATCAGTATTCCCTATTCAAAACCGTGTCCAATCTATTTTGGCCTGGGCTATAATCTTGGTGGAGAATCACCTTGGTAGACACAACCTCAAATGCCACAATAATCATTCCAACAATAAACAAATTACCCAAGTTTTGGTCAATAGATCCATCAAGCGTTTGGTCATTAAAAAAACCCCTATCTGGGTTACCAACAACAAATTCCTTATGTTGGTGCTTAAAGGTCTGTTGCCCAAGCAATTCCATCATAACCCTGGTTATGCTCAACCTGACTTAAATCGACAGCTGCCCTTTGTCGCAACTTTAGAATTACCTGATTTAAACTGGCTCACCAATGATCCCATCAACTATTCTCCTTTGTGGTCGGTGATACCACATAAATTACCCTCCGATATTCCTAAATTAAATATAAATCCTAGAGAAGACCCGTCAACGCATGTTATGACTTATAATTTATGGTGCTTATCAAACTCCTTAAATGTTGACTCCGTTTGACTACATCTTTTCCAACGTATTCTCACTGGTTCGAATGCGAAATGGTATATTGAATTACCATGAGCTTCATTTGATAACTTCATTTCCTTAGCTACTGCCTTCTTAACCCACTTCTAGTTACCCATACAATATGAAACTGGAATGGAACTGCTGACCAATTTCAAACATACAACTGCTACTCACATCTCTGATCATATTCATGAGTGGCGTCGTCGTCGTAGAATGGTAAAAAAATTTGTTCCTGATAAGCTCCTCGCTGAGTGGTTTATTAAGTCCTTGCTGCCATCTATCACCGAGGATGTGGATAAAGGTGGATTCGTCACTTAAGATCAGGTCATTTCTCATGCATAGTACTTAGATTTGATTTATACTTAGTCTGGCACATTCTATAAGAAAATTCCAAACACATTGCGATCCAATTTTGATGTTCCTTATCCATCTGGTAAGGACTCTCATGCCGACAATGGTATGATCAGTTCTGCACACACTCACAAATCTACTGCATCTGATCCTGTACCTTCTTCCAAAATTCATGTCGTGTCATTTGACAAAGGAAAAAGTGACAAGCAACCCGAAAGAAAGAAAAATGGGAAAGTGAATAAAAATCAAAATTCAACCTCGCAGGAACGATCATCTGATCAAACATCTGGCAATAATCAGAAACCTCGTTACCCCTACTTAATATGTAATGAGGAGCACTTTGTTCGCGGCTTTCCTCACTGCACCAAAGTCTCAAAATTTCTTAAAACCTCGACTGCATCTGCTGTGTTGACAAATCCTTTTTCGAATCCAGATACAAACATGGTTGCTACATATCCCGCTTCTAGTTCCCAAGTGCTTATGCTATCCGTCACAAAGCCAAAAAATGATGTTTTGGTGTCCACACGAAATAAATATTACGGTACTCAGGCTACTGATCAACCTACTACCTCGACAACGAATTCATCTACTAAATCAATTACACCTACTACTATTCCAGAGTCAACAATAAACCCACTGAAGGGATTCGTCCATAAATCAACGTTTAATCCTCGAGCCCGAGCTCCTCAAAATTATAACATAGTTGAAGATTTGGCTCAATCCCCTTCAACTATGTCAATGCTTGAGGTACTTCAAACTTTTCCCTCCCAGAAACAGGCTTTGTATTCGACAATTGGTGGAATCGATCCGACAGATTCCAATTTTGTAGTATTTAACAATACGGGCTATGTGCCACAATTACTAGCGGAATTAGCATTCTTGATCCAAGTAAATGTCCTCAATCATTTCATTCATCACACTATTATCGATGAGGGAGAATATACTTGTATTATGTCTTTAAATTTCTGGAAGTCACTTGGCTCGCCTCGCCTATCTCGATCACCTACGACGTTGAAAGCTTTTGACAGTCGTACAAATAAGCCTTGCGGTATCATCAATAACCTACATGTTGAACTAGGGGGGAAAAATATAACTTTTGAATTTGAGGTCGTTGAAAGACCCCTTGACTACAATATTTTACTTTGAAGGCCATGGGTTTACGCTATGACTACGATCATATTGACTTACTTTCGAATGATTACCTTCCCTCATAAAGGTGTTATCACAGTCATCAATCAACTCTCCTTCTTTGCCTCTAGTTCCCTGGCATCTAGAAGCATTCTGTTAGTTCACACACCCTAGTTAGTACTTAAAAACATTGGTGTATGGATCTTAAAGGATTCTTCCCTAATGGGCACCTTTTAATTACCGTTGCCTACGATGTCGACAAAAATTGCAAGAATAGAGACCTGTTGCATGATATCTTCCACTTCATCTGACTTAAGGAAGATTACCAATGATTCCGAATTATTACGCAGGATGATTTTTTTCTGCCACGCCCAATTGAGCTGGCATAGCAATCAATTTACTTGGCTTGGGCGACGCATTCTGATTCATCGTCACCAATCGTTTGGGTTGATCGTTTATTAGATTTTGGTACTCCATCTGATCCTTTTTCATCCACTTTCATTAGGGGAATTTTGAGGTCTAAAATTGGCCTCCTAAGGAAATTATAAAATAATAGTGGAAATAATAAAATAATATTTGATGACATCATGAAATTTTAGAGGGAAAAAAGAAAAAACTACTTTTTCAACTCGTATTTTCAATTTATCTCCAAAATTTTTTACTCAAATTTTGAGTGGGAGTACTCGTTCGATGAAACTTTTTAATTCCTCATCCAAGGAGTACCCATGTTGCATACTTTCAATGGAACCTGCTACACGAAAAATGAGAAATACATCAAAAATGTGATTGCAATCACATTTTTTCATGTATTTCTCATTTTTCACATAGCAGGGTCCATCAAAAGTATGCAACATGGGTACTCCTTGGATGAGGAATTAAATTTTGCATCCAACGAGTAATCCTGATCGAAATTTGAGTAAAAATTTGGGAGATAAGTTGAAAATACGAGTTGAAAAATTAGTTTTATTATTTTATTATTTTTTAATATTTTTACCCTTTTACTTAAAAAGTGGTGAATCATGGTTGAAATCATCATCTTGAATCCTATTGGTTCTTATAAAGTTTATTTTGGTTGTAAATTTTTCTTAGGAGGCCCATTTTAGATCTCAAAATTCCCCTAATGCTTGACTGATGAGAGCATTGTGGAATCCATGATGCCAGAAGGAGATCAATGGGAAGATTATCATCATCATTCCTGTCTTTAGGATTACAATGAAGAAAATATTATTGAAATATATCACCCTTCGAAAAATACTTTATTTCCAAATTCTATTCCAATTAATGCTATCGAACTCGAGTGAAACTTATCAAATATTGAAGAAACCATTTCTATCGATATTTTGACCAAAATATGTGTTATAGAAAGCATTCATGTTGGTGTGTCTTGTTCTCCATCCAAAATCCATACTTATCGCACTATTTTTCATGAATGATTAGATATATTCACTTGGTCTTATGAGGAAATTCCATGCATAGATTCTAGTATCGTTTAACATACAATTAAAATGTACCCTGATGTCAAATCGGTACATCATCGTCGTCCTCCTGTTCATCTAAAGAAGGTGACTTCCATTAAAGCATAAGTTGAAAAATGTTTGCGTGCTGGTTTCATTTACCCTGTTCCTCTTACTGATTGGGTTTCCAACATTGTTATTGTTATGCAGAAACAAGGGACAATCAAAGTGTGCATCGATTATTGGGATGCCAATATTGCTTGTCCAAAAGACAACTATCCTACTCCCTTTATCGACCAGATTATTGACAAATGTGCCAGGTGCGAAATATTTTTTTCCATGGATGGATTCTCCGGTTACAATCAAATCAATATCTGCCGAGAAGACCAATATAAGACAACATTCATCTGTCCTTGGGGCACATTTGCTTATCATAAACTCCCATTTTTTAAAAATAATTTCAGGGCAACATTTTAGAAATCAATGCATTATGATTTCAATGACATCAAGCACATTGTTCAACCTTATCTAGATGACCTACTAGTGCATTCACGAAAATAGACTGGTCACCCGACACATTTGAGAACCATATTTTATGCTACTGACACTACAAGATACGCCTCAATCCACACAAATGTGTGTTTTCAGTTGGTTATGGTCATTTTCTTAGATTCGTCATTTCAAAATATGGAATTCGAATCGATTGACTGAAGGTCTAGGCCATTCTTGATTTTCCTGTGCCATCAAATTTTCTTCAGTTATAGAAACTTCAAGGAAAGGCTAACTTCCTAAGGAGGTCCATACCCAACTACGCCAAAATGGCTAAAGGATTTACTCTTCTCTTGAAAAATGGGATTCCCTTCCATTGGGATAAGGTTGCACAAGATTCCTTTGATGTTGTCAAGGATACATTGATCTGGGCCTCATTAATGTATCCCCTTAATTATTAGAGTGATTATTTCCTATATATCGCCGTGATAGATACAACCATTGCTATGGTTTTGGTCCAAGAAGGAGATGGGATAAAACATATGATATCTTATTTGAGTTGTAATATCAATGATACATAAGTGAAGTATTCATATGTCAAAAATCTTTCCTTGGCAGTTGTTCAAGTTGTCCAAATATTTCACCACTATATCCTACTCTAGAAGACCATTTTCATTTAGGATTGCAATCGTATGACATAAATTCTATCATGTCAATTGCTGGGGGGGAAATATTCAAAATGTATCGTCATTTTTTATGAGTTTGATTTGGAATTCATCAAATCCAAGTAAAATATGTCTTTAGTTTTGGCTGAGCTTCTCTGCGACCTTCCCTCTGATAGTACTCATACTAAATCAGAACCATAAATTCCATATGAGTCTATGTTTCTGATTGGGTCATCTGACCCTTGGTATGTGGATTTTATAATTTATCTCTAAACCCAAAATTTCCGGCTTGATATGTCTTGCTGTCAACAACGACATATCCGATACCAAGCCAAAGATTATCTAATCGTCGGCAATACACTTTATCGTCGTGGTGTCGACACGATTTTAAGGAGGTGCCTCACTCATGAGGATGCCACTAAGGTTTTAAATGATTTTCATGCTGGTGCTTGTGGTGGACACTTATTGTTGGACAGAATTGTGAATTACAGATAAAACACGCTTCCCTAGACAGGTGATAATCTAGAACAACAGATTAAAGACTATACGACTTCTTCTCCTAACTAAGAACAAACACACAGAATATATTAGAAGCTTACTTGTAATCCAAGCTCTTCTAAATGGTTCCTTGTGTCTCTTCCATTGTAGCTTCAAATTCAAGCGGTTTGTGCAAAATGCTTCCTGCAAGAAAGAACACTAAAACAACAGAAGATAGCAATAATATAGATGCCTATTAAAGTTAGTTAGCTAAATCAATAAAGCATAAACCATATACATCAACTAAGATCTTACAATATGGAAAATCAAAGCCAATACAGATGCATATTGGGAAAAGTAAGCTGTATTATTTATTGATGATAGAAGGAGAGGTTACAACCTAGTGACTGATTTGAAGTGACCATTCCAACAACATTCCTAGCCCCATCACAGTATAAATCTCTCCAGCATCTGTTACACAAGTCTAACTCTCAATTGAAAATCCACCAGCATTTCTCTGCTCAAATTCTTCCTTATCAAACACTCAGATTTGTGCTCAATTTATAGAGGAGTTGAAGGTTGTTTTGCAATCAATGAATTTAAAATAATAGGAAAGACATGTTCCCAATCTTGTAGATGTAAAATGGACACTTGGATTCGAAGCTTGACACATGTGAACTCTTCTAGAAGGCACTGGCGAAGTGGAGATTCCAGAACAATGAGAATTTCGCTCCCATTGTGACCAACACACCTATGAATGTCAGGAAGTGCTTTGCAAAGTAGCCTTACATGGGGCTACCTACATATGCAACACACTTAGTCCCCTTAGAAGTAGAGTTGGTGAGCTCTCATATGCTATATAATAAACTTAAAACCTTGGAAACCATTGCTTGATGAAAGTCATGCTTGATTTGTCTTGTTCTTTTCTTAGGGCATGTAGCAACTTGAAATGATAGGGAATGATAGACCCTTAGTCATTGGTCCTGGAGATGATGCCCAGTTAACCAGGTCATTGGGAATGATGCCCAAATTTACCTATAACAATTTCCCCTTAAAGCATGAGGTCAAAATAATAAAAACATTTGATTGAGATGCTTTACACTATGATGAGCTAGAGATGAAGCGGAGAGGTCACCTGCATCAATCTTACAATACATTACATCATGATATATCCTCTTTGATCATAGTTGCTGAGGGTAGGCATTCCCATGTTCAACACATAAACAATCTAATAACATGTACATAATTCAGAAAGTCGTTGACATTGGAATGTTGCCTAATGCAGACATGCTTACAAATATATGCCCATGTTCGGATCAAAATCTGTATGTAAGGTCACCGTACAGATGATGTGTACAACAATTCTGAAATCGCAGCCCAGATGGATGAAACTAGATTCGAGGTATTCTTATCCCTTTCACTTGATCATTCGGGTACAAGTCTGGCCATGCGAATATATGATTTTTCGTCGAACATGGAAAGACATCATTTGATTACCAGCCAATGATGTGAGCTAGTAATAAACGCGAGAGAACCACCATTAATGAAAATGGCCCTCAAGGTATTGCATTAAATTTCGTAAGGCGTGAATAGATGATTTGATGTTGAACTCCAAACAAAATCTTTCGGTCAAAGGTCCGAAAGTGAGGATCTTGTCGATGTTGTAACAAGCCTCATCGTACTGGAATCTAATGTTTCTAAGTGAAATTCCTGGATATTGATTTGTCGTCAACAGGAACCCACCTTATTGCGAAACGGGAGTTACTGATTTCGGAGATAAGGGTATGACTTGATATAACAATTTTCAGGGATGATAGTCATGAAAATGAAGGCTTATGAGTATTGTAGAAGGATGAGTTTATTCACTAGATGACTTCTCTTGAACATATTGACGTCATTGTGATGAGTTGGAAGCATTGACCCAAAACCGAAGTGAAGGTATGATGAACCATAGTTATGCATGAACTGTCAAGATGATTACCCAACCCAAATAGTCACAGACATGGAGTGAAGGAAGTGTCATGTTCAAGAGTGACTTGCTACCATAAAGAAATTTTGCTCACTTTTCTCAAATTTTCCCTGGTAATTTGTCGACCAGTACCTCTTTATTTTTTAACAAGCTTGAGGAGGATAACATTTTATTGATCTATAATTTAACCCTTCGGGTGAATAAAGTATATCTATTTAATAATTAACAAGTCTAGCGATGAATGAAACTTGATTCTTTCCATGATTAACAAGCTTGTCACTATTTTATGTTTTAACGAGATTAAGGATAGTGATAGGCTGGTCCTTTTTCATATTTAGAGAGTTTGAAAAAGAGGATGAAAGAAAACTCCATAAGTACTTTTTCGTAAATTTGTCACTCAGGTCTGAAAAAAGTGTAAAATAATATCTGAGAGAACCTCTTTGGTCACGTTTAACCAAGGTATTCCTTTTTCGTAAATAATATATCTCAGTCCGGAAAAGGGTTAAACTTATACTAAGTAGATATCAATTCATTTACTTTTACGAGTTTGAAAATACAAGTGCTCGACAAATTTTCACATTATCAGAGTCTAAAAAGAGCTGAAATAAGACTCCAGGGGTTCCTTTTTTGCTGTTATCAAAGCTCAAATAAGAGATAAAAGTGCGCTTCAAATCCTTTTTCATTTTTAACAAAGCTCGAAAAATAAGGAGAAAAAGTATGCTTTGTGGTCAAGTCATTCTTTAAATAAATATGCACGACTAATCTGTTCATTAGTTGTATTTCCTGTTCAGAACAACATCAAATGGATTAAAAATACCTATTTAATGATAAAAACATAATAAAACTATAGTCATAGCAATAAATTTAACTTGCAAATAATTAAATTACTATTAAAAGTAGTTTCACTATTCATTTTTACCATTCCATAGTTACCATTTTCATTTTGGAGCTCTGAACCTGATTTCCCCCCCGAACTTTCGCTGCTGATTGCGATCATTTTTGTGGACGCATTTCGTCGCCGTTTGATCTAGGTTAGTGCCATGAACCTCCTCTTTCCCTTGGTATTCATTTCATCTCTAATTTCTGCAAATTTTTAGGGTTTTAAGGCCTCCTAGGGTAAATTCTGCCCAAAATGAGGGCAACACACCCATGAATGTCGAAACCTGTGTTGCATAACAGGTACAATGAAGTGTACTTGCATGTGCAACACATTGTCTCTTGTTAGGGAGTGCATTGGGTGCAGTCTAAGTTTTTGATTTTCTCATTATGCCTAAAATTTGCCTATTTTTTTTGCAATGAATGGAATATAATGGATCTTATGATTGTATTTCAGGTTTCCATTGGATTATAATGATTATTACATGGAGGGAAAGAGAACATGAAGAACAAGATATGATTGCCTTGAATGATCCAGGTACCATAAGAGCCCTAAGAGATTGTGGACTGCTTAAGTACTTTAAATTATCTAGGATGAGGCAACAAATAGAACTCTTGGAGTTATTAGTTTGAGCATGGGATCCGATGATAGAGGCATTTCATATTAAGAACCAAATGGTTCCCATAATAGTTGAGGATGTATATTTTCTCACAGGTTTGTCGAGGAGAGTTTTCCCATTTCACTCTCAGGGTCTACCGTTGGAGGAGAGACAGTGAGGGATTATATTCTGCAATATTGCTATCCAGGGGCAGAACCTAGCAAAGATGGAAAAATAAACATCTGGGATGTTAGATATTTTCCTTTGAGAACTATCCTTTCATGATCGCTAAACTTGCTGGCACCGTTACACTACATGTAGTGAATAGATCGCATATGTAGTATGTGCTAGAGTGTATGGAGCCAATAGTCTCCAATTGGTCTTAAGTTGTTCTATCTCAGATAAAGGAACAATTGAATAAAGCAAAGGGAGGAAGGAAGAATAATTTTAGTTATGGTTCTATCCTTATATCCTTTGCCTTGGAACATATTATGCTGATGCAGCCACAACATGTGACACTGGATATAGCTAGTCCTAGAGATCCTCGGATGTAGAGATGGGTAGAAATCATGGGTCGGCATGCAGGCCAATCGACTGTTGTGTTCTCTACTACATTATTTTCCTAGTTCCGGTGACATATCGTCGCCATCGACGAGTACGCATATGCAGGCATTGATTTCCGAGGAGATCTAGATTTAGCATTACTAGAAGGTGCTCAATGGGGTGCAATGGGTAAGAATGTTTTGACCAAGTTTTTTGATTTTCCTAAGGTTTATATAATGTTTTTGTATTTTTTATTTATTTCCAAGACCAAACTAAATGTTTGATGTAATGCAGATGTTGGTTGTGTTCAACCAGTAGTGGAACTGGAGTGCGAAGCAGATGTGCCAGCAGAGAGGGCTATCGGGAGAGCAGTCCTTTAGGATCTTGATATGGCAGAGACTTTGATTGAGCTTCAACAGCACATAGGAGGTTTGACCTTCAGGATTTCGGATTGCCGAATTGAAGAGCTTCATATGCGACTGCAACAACATACTATTGGGGTTCCTAACCATTGGATTCAGTTACTTCATAGGATAGCTAGATCTATAGCATGGTACCATGAACACCACTAGTTTACTTGTGACATTTTGCATACATTTTGAGGTCATATGACCAATGTGTCTTGGGCACAAATTTTTAGAAACCTATAACTATATATCTATATGATTTTAGAGTTTTTCCTATGTTTATTGTGCAATCCTATTCAATGATGTGAATGTTTTCCTTACATATGTTGCAAATGTCTATCTAAAAATTGATTAGCTAATGAATCAGTCAATGTGTTCAAATTTCTAGAAATATGTTGATATTGAATAAAATCAAAATGTCTTTCCAAAAGTGGAACTCTTTGGAAAAATATAAGAAGTGTTGGATTTCTAACAGTATAAATACTAGTAAGTTGTAATACCACAAGTTGTGAATCTAACCTTATGATTATGCGGTTAATACCAAATGAAATGGCATCAGAGAGAAGTTCGATCAACGCGCTATACTCAGTGATATTGTTCGTCTATCTACCGATACAAATCCCTTGAAAACTCTCTAACTCGCCGTTCAGAGCGAAAATGGCCCACGCTGCAGAGGATATATTCTACGTACTACGAATAACACCATCAGCATATCCAACAAATGGTTTCGAAGATTCAGACATTTGCGATGAAATGTAAAGCGAATTACTAACGTCAAGAAAAATCTAAAAACAAAATAATATAGTGAATTCAAATCAACAACATATATACAATATAATACAAAAAATTACTATGCTCATGATTAAGCATAGTTAAATATCAAATACAACCCATTTCTAGGCTGTGCCAATGGAATTCCATTGTAATCAACTAACTCATAGGCACCCTTAGCAAGAACTCTTTTGAAAATATATGGGCCATGCCATAATGGCTCAAACTTTCCTCTACCTATTACATCAGCTTCTTGATCATAAAGAAGGACCAAGTCACCCTCTGAGAAAATGTGAGGCTGGACATTTTTGTCTTATTGCGCCTTTATACATCTCTTATGCACTTCGTTGGCCAATTGGGCTTCACGACACATTTCATCAAGATGGATGAGGTTAAGGAGACACGCTTCTTCTTCTGAGGTGTCAGGTAAGAAGTCTATTGCGAGTTTTAACGATGATATTTCACATTGGATTGGTAAGATAACTTCCAGACCATACACCAATTGAAAAGGAGTAAATCCAGTCATGTTTCTCACCAACGTTCAATATTCCCATAAGGCAGAGTATAGGATCAAATTTCAGTTTCTTTTACGAACTCCTATCATTCGTTGAAGCATTCGTTTAAGAATTTTGTTAATAGCCTCAACTTGTCCGTTTGATTGTGGATAATAAGGAGTAGAATTATCATGTGACAATCCTAACTTGGAAGTCAATTCAGAAATCACGTGGTTGCAAAAATGCTTCCCATGATTTGTAGCTATAGCTTGTGGGACCCCAAACCATGCAATAACATGATTAAAGAAAAACAATGCAGCTGTCTGTCCTGTGTTGTTGAATGTAGGCATCGCTTCGACCCATTTGGTAAAATAGTCAGCTGGGACAATAATATAACCATGCCCCTTTGAAGAACAAGGGTTACAGGTCATGAAGTCAATACCCCATTTCGTAAATGGTCCAGAAGAGACAATACGATGCATTGGCACTGGTGGTTTGTGGATCTTACAATAAAAAATCTGGCACGCATGAAAAATTCTGACCGCGAGGATGCAGTCTCGAAAAATAGTAGGCCAAAAGTAATTGGCGCAGAGTATCTTCTACGCGGTAGCATATCCAGATAAATTTCCACCACACGCCCTATCATGGAAATCATTTAATACTTTATCAGCCTCCTCATGAGTGAGGCACCTCCTTAAAATTGTATTGGCACCACGATGATAAAGTGCATCGCCAACGATCAGATAATATTTGGCTTGGTATCGAATACGTCACTGTTCAGAGCGAGAGGTATTAGGTAGAAAAGTTTGGGTTTGGAGATAAATGATGAAATATCCATACCAAGGATCAAATGATCCGATTAGAAACAGAGACTTGTTTGGAATTGATGGTTATGACGTAGTTGTAGTACTATCAGAGGGAAGGTCACAAAGAAGCTCAGCCAAAACTAAAGACTTTTTTGACTTGGATTTGATGAATTCCAAATTAAATTCCTGCAAAATGACAATCCATTTTGAATATTCACTCCCCAAAAATTGACGTGATAAGATATAAGTCATGGGGTTGCAATCCAAAACTATTGCTGTTTTTCAGAGAAAGATATAATGGCGAAATCTTTGGACAACTTGAACAGCTGCCAAGGCAAGATTTTCTACGTATGAGTACTTAAATTCTGTATGATTGAGATTATGACTCAAATAATAGATCGAATGTTCAATTTCGTCTTCTACTTGGACCAATACCATAGCAATGGTCGTTTCAGCTGCGATGATATATAGGAAATAATCATTTTGATAATTAGGAGGATACATTAATGATGCTCGGACAAGACTGTCCTTGACAACATCAAAAGAAGCTTGCGCAACTTGGTCCCAATGGAAGAGAACCCACTTTTTCAAGAGTTGAGTAAATCCTTTAGCCATTTTGGCGTAATTTGGAATGAACCTTCTTAGGAAGTTAGCCTTTCCTTGAAGTTTCTCTATTTGAAGTAAGTTTGATAGCCCAGGAAAATAAAGAATGGCCTGAAACTTCAATGGGTCGATTTGAATTCCTTCTTTTGAGACTACGAATCCAAGAAAATGACTAGAACCAACACAAAACACACATTTATGTGGATTGACATGTATTTTGTAGTGTCAGCAATGTAAGAAAATGGATCTCAAGTGCATCGGGTGATCAGTCCAATTTCGTGAATGTGCTGTTAAATCATCTAGATATTGTTGAACAATGTGCTTGATGTCATTGAAAGCATAATCCATTGCTCTCTGAAAAGTTGCCGCATCATTCTTTAAACCAAACGGAAGTTTCCTATAAGCGAATGTGCCACAGGGACATATGAATGCTATCTTATGTTGATCATCTGGGTGGATATTTATTTGATTGTAGCCGGAAAATCTATCCATGAACGAAAAGATTTCGCCTCCAACACAATCGTCAATAATCTGGTCGATAAAGGGAGTAGGATAGTTGTCTTTTGGACAAGCATGATTGACATACCAAAAACGACGCACACTCTAATGGTTCCTTGCTTTTTCATGACAGGAACGATATTGGAAACCCACTCAGTTAGCGGAACAGGGTAAATGAAACCAACACGCAAAAGTTTTTCAACTTCTGCTTTGATGGTAGCGAATTTCTTTGGATGAATAGGACGAAGCCGTTGACGCACCGGTTTGACATCATGATACATAATAATAGCGTGTTCAACTATACTAGTATCTATGCCTGGCATTTCCTCGTAAGAACAAGCAAATACATCACGAAATTCACGAAATAGAGAGAGATATGATTCGAGTTCTGATGGAGAACAACATACACTGACATGAACATTATCTACAACGCCAGGTTTGGTTGAAATATTGATAGAAATGGTTTCTTCAATATTTGACAGATTTCGCTTGGAATCGATTGCATTAATGGGTAAAGAATTCGAAAAGAAATTTTTGATGGATGGGTGATATAGTTCACTAAGATTATTTTCTTCATAATCAGGAAGATGGGAACAATGATGATAATCTTCCCATGGTTCTCCCTCTGACATCATGGCTTCCAAAATATTCTTATCTGTCAATAACATTGAGGAAAATGGATCAGATGGAGTACCAAAATCTAAGGAACGATCAAACCAAACACTCGGCGACGCTGATTTTGGATTTTCTGCCCAAGCCAAATAGATTGATTGCTATGCCAGCTCAATAGGGCTAGGCGCTAAAAACTCATCCAATGTAGAAATATCAAAATCACCCATACTCTTCCTTAAGCCAGATAGAGTGGAAGAGATCATGTAGCAGGTCTCTATACTTGCAATTCCTACCGACGTCACGGGCAGCGGTAATGCAAAGGTTCCCATAAGAGTGGAATCCTTTAAAAGTCCTACACCAATGTTCTGAAGTTCTAGTTGGCGTATGTGAAATAATGGAACACTTCCAGTTACCTGCGAAGCAAAGGAAAAAAATGATAGTTGAATAATGACTGTAATTATACCTTTATGTGGAAAGTAAATCATTCTAAAATATGTAGAAACAATATCAGTCATTGCATATACCCATGGCATTCCAAGTAAAATAATATAGTCAAGGGGTCTGTAATATTCCAAATTTTTCCTTCAATAAATTGGAATATTAATTTTTTCTAACTTCACTTATAAGTTGAATAATTGGGTGAAAAGGCCCAAACACAATAAAAAAATGGATAAAATCCCTCTATTATGAAAGGGGATCAGCCTTGGAACTAGATTTCACACCCTCATGTGTGAAAGGAGACATTTGCAAAGAGGCTAGGTCAAGTTTGACCAAGTCAAACAACACAGAGGTATGAGGTGGAAAGCATCCTATGGGACAGTGTAGAGAAAGAGGAGGGAATATTACTTGAAGGAGGAAACCCTAATAGAGTGGGACCCATGGAAAGGGAGCTCTCATGTGTTTAAAAGGAGGGCAAGGCAGCCATTGTTTCTCATGCATATAATTATAGATTTCTTGTCTGTTTAGACTATTGGCATTCTTTAGCTGTTCAGCTGAGTTGCTGTGCTACTTAGCACAACGATTTCATTCTTAGGAGTCCTTTTCCTTTCTTGATAAGCCTATTGAAGGAGTTTTACTAATTTTCCTCACATCCAGGCTTGAGGCCAAGCATCCTCCTCTAGGACAACGTTACTCCTATAGCAGGATAATTATGTGTTGTAGGGTGTTGGAGTGAGGGATTACAACACCTCTTCCATCACTTGTTTTTCAGAGGAGGAGTCTTCCTTTCCTTTGGAGGATAACTTTGGAAGCTATCAGAGCTTATTACAAATCTTGGCACTGGGCCAACTCATTCCTTTGCCCCTACACCGCAGTTTGCTTCAGTAACTACGTTATTTCCATAGAGCACTTGCTATGGGGTTTTGCAGTGTTGATTGGAGGGTGAGATCTTCAGTGTAAGGATCAACCTTCCACTTAGGAGATCCATTAGAGGAGGTCTACTTCAGATTTTTCATCATCTTCAGCCTTCTCTATTCAGTTCCAGTTTTGAGTTGCAGCTGCTACCCAGCAACTCCGACATTTTTTCCATTTTGTATATTTTAGCTAATGCTTCGGAGTATTGTTGTATTATTGTTTCCAGGGGTTGAGAGCTTGCTCTCCCTTATTTCTTGATCCATACATTGTCATATATTTATGTTATTATGTAATATGGAGCAGTATCTCTTATAAACTGCATCCTCTTAGCCTGGGTTTATGCAGATATAACATTGTTCTTCTATTTCATGTATATGTCTTGTTGAGGCTTGCATTGCCCTTCTTAAGTGTATTTTTCCTCAAGAATTTGTACTTTCTTTACCGATATAACATTATTTTTTGGATATTTATATCTTTATTGTCTCACAACTAATAAAATAATGCTGTTGATCTATTGTATGTTCATGCATTTGTTGCAGTCCCCTCATCGGGCACTTTTGAGGACATCTAAGTGTGGGAGATCTGTTTAACCCACTTATAAGGATTTATTTGGAGCCATATCTTGGATTTCAGTCTTATATGCATTTATCTAAGGGATCTAGGTCCTGGTTTCAATTTCTGTAGCAGCCATTACTGGAAAATGCGTTTTCCAGTCATGCCTTGCTAGTTGTTCCAGATTTGGGATATTACAGTGGTATCAAAGAAAATTTCTTGGCTCAACCTGTGAGTCTTAGCCCAAGAAGATCAAAATGATGAAGAATATAGATTACTCTCATCATTATTTAGATCTAGAGAGAACCTCTCCAGGGAGGTCAAGAATATTGAAGAAGAAGAAGAGGAAGGACCATGCACTTCCTATTCTCATCAAGAAGAAGACAAGCATGAAGGACACTTGGATTATCAGATTTTGAGTGATTACCTTGTTGAGTACAGATCTCAACCTAGAGCCTTCAAGGAGACTCTAGCTTTTCCACATTTCATCTAGTTGAAGGAAGAGAAGAGACCCTGCAGCAGAAGCGAAATCAAAGGAAACAGATTTCTGTTGTCTACGTTTGATGGAGAAAGAACAAAGGAAGAGAAGCTCACACCACCATTTGAGGAGCCTTGTGATAACGGTGTCACACTCATGGAGGAGCAGCTACATGCATCAACAGTTGGGGCAACCAACACTTTGAAGGAAGGAACTCTTGCAACCCTACAAGAAGTTCCAAAACATCATCAAGGTATGAAAATATTTCCACAATCTATTGTTGCAACAAACTCTTTTGATAATTGTGGAGATTTACTTTTACATGACCAAGGGTCAAATCCCACTACTACTATACAGCAGCTTGGTTGCACTGCACTGTGCAACATGGAAACATTCAAGGAGGAAGAAAACCATCATTCTCATGAGCCATTATTGGATTGTACATCACACTTGAGGTTGGGGTTTGAAGACTTGAAGGAAGATGGTAGACATCTTAAAGTGAGAAACCCTTTCTCCTTTCAGGATGACACTTTCTCAATGAGCTCCTCTCAGCTTAAAGAGGAACTTCTACTTTCAGCAGATCCAAGACCTCATTGGTTTTTGAAGACTATTGTTGAGAGGGAGGTCTCAAGGGGAGATCTCATTAGAGGTGCACTTCAACACACCCTGGAGTGCAAGGATTTTATTCTTTTCTCACAGGAGCAGATAAAAGATGGATAACATCTTAGGATGGATAACGTCTCTCATGCTTGTGTTGGAAATTCCTTGAGCCATACACATCATGATGGGAGGTTTTTGCATACCATCTATTTGGGTCCTTATAGGGTCTCATTGATCCTTGGGAAGGTTGCATTTAAAAATCCCATGAAGTGCAAAGACAGAGATTTGGTTTGGGAGGATGTTACCCCTCATGGGAGGAGTACCAATATGAAGAGAAGGAGAAAGCATCCACAAGTGAATGAGTGGATGTGGTTGATGAGCAAGGAGCTAGGAGGCTACTTGCAAATTTATGATACTAGGCAGCAGGAGGCTTGGTTGCACTATTTACTCTTGAAAGAGTTTTGCCATCACTTGGCATACACTCTTCCTAAGAGTAGGAGGATGGAGGAGAGATGACAGGATACTTGCATCATTGGGAAGCATAGAGTATGGATGCATGGTGTTGATGTGATACTCATATCATTCATGGTGTCTTCATCACATAAGTTATATGATGGAAGTAAGGGGAGGAAACAAAATATTTTGTTGCTTTGCTTGTTTTTGGGAGAGCAAGAGCAGATTTGCTCTCACACTTTTCATGATGTTGCAGGAGGAGGAGATGGAATTATCTCCTTGGATTTTGATGATAGAGAGGTAATTCCACCTTGGGAGGAACTTCTTATGTGTTGAAGCATTATGGGAGATATATTTGACAAGGAGCATGTCAAATAATGGAGCTATGAGTTGGCCAAAGATTATTTGCAGAGGCCAACAACACTGTCATTTGAGAGCTTGGGGTTATTGATGGAGTTTCCCTAGGATCACTTCACACTTGATGCACTTGGAGGAAAAAGAGGAGGTGAGATTGATGGAATAGTGGATGGAGACATCTATTAAATTGGTATGACCTCACTTGCTATGATCTTCTTGACTTGGATTTCCAAGTATAAGGGGGTGATCTTTATGCAACATATGGTTCAATTCTCTCCCTGGGAATGTGCCATAATACTATGGAGGGATAATTCATATACATATGAATCATCTTGCTCTCAACATATCGTAAGAATATTGTTTTTACATCCATGGATTATCTAACACAACATTTTGATGCTCTTACCATTCATATTCAGTGCATTGCTCCACAAAAGGGCAAGTTTTTCATTGGGCTCCATGGACAAAATTGGGCCAATTTGTATGATGGAGACAACCATATTTTATATGGCCTTGGGCAAGTGTTTTATTTCATGTATGATTAGTTGATATACTCAGTCATTTTCTATTTATTAGTAGATATCATGACATACATAATTATCCATGTAATAGAAAACAACTTTCCATGTGATTTTCTGAAGCAGCGGTTTGGAAAACTGCAGTGTCACTATTGGGAAAACTGTTGGTACCTTATTGCACCACATGAAACCTTCATTATTTTCCTCTTTTTGTTGCTGATCATGATTTCCCTTGCTGATATGGATCTGATTTATATTGGAAGCATGATTGGGAGACTGACACATGAGTTGGATGTGTCCTTGAGGGGAGAAAGTTCCCACATTTTCTGCACTACATGTTCTAATGGGAGCATGGGAGGAGATATGGCCACCACAACCACATGTTTGTTCTCTTTTGAGGTGGGCCAAGTGATTGATAATAATCCATTGTCTAATCATGGGCAAGTATTTGATCATGTATTGATGACACATTTAGCCATTTACTATTCATTAGTAGATGAGATGATTTTTGTACACTACTTGCCACACTATTTTCTGGAGTTGCAGTGGATGAGACCATGTTGTATCCTCTTGAGATGTTGTTTTTATCATGCATCATCATGTAAAACTTGCAGAAAAATTCTCGTTAGGATGTTCTATGATGATCATGTCCTATTTGTCATGGATGGAATATTTTGGGCCAGCTTGTTCTTCATTGTTGGAGGAGAACTCTTTGGAGGATTGTTCTTCACTTTGCCATTTGAGGGCAATACTCTTGCAACCCAAGATCAGCACACAATATACACTTATCATGAGTGGAGAGAAGGATAGTATGGGGTAGGCTATAATGCTTACCGTGATTAGATTTTCAGCCCACCTTCATTTCCGGAGCTTGAGGTGGAAGGAGATTTCCAGGAGTTGCCATGTTGGGAGATGACTCATTTTGTTTGGATGATTGCTTGGGGATGGATATCCACATCAGGAAGATATTACTCATCACATTTCAGACTCCATGCCTTGGGTGGAGAATTTCCAGTTCTATCCTTGCAGTTGCTTGAGGACAAGAAACATTTGGGAGGGGAGGACTGTAATATTCCAAATTTTTCCTTCAATAAATTGGAATATTAATTTTTGCTAACTTCACTTGTAAGTTGAATAATTGGGTGAGGAGGCCCAAAAAAAATAAAAAAATGGATAAAATCCCTTTAGTATGAAAGGGGATCAGCCTTGGAACTAGATTTCACACCCTCATGTGTGAAAGGAGACATTTGCAAAGAGGCTAGGTCAAGTTTGACCAAGTCAAACAACGCAAAGGTATGAGGTGGAAAGCATCCTATGGGACAACGCAAAGAAAGAGGAGGGGATATTCCTTGAAGGAGGAAACCCTCATAGAGTTGGACCCATGGAGAGGGAGCTCTCATGTGTTTAAAAGGAGGGCAAGGTAGCCATTGTTTCTCATGCATATGATTATAGATTTCTTGTTTGTTTAGACTATTGGCACTCTCCAGCTGTTTATCTGAGTTGCTATGCTGCTTAGCACAAGGATTTCTTGCTTAGGATTCCTTATCCTTTCTTGAGAAGCCTCTTGAAGGAGTTGTACTAATTTTCCTCATATTCAGGCTTGAGGCCAAGCATCATCCTCCAGGACATCGTTATTCCTGTAGCAGGATAATTCTGTGTTGCAGGGTGTTGCAGTGAGGGATTACAAAACCTCTTCCATCACTTGTTTTTCAGAGGAGGAGCCTTCCTTTCACTTGGAGGATCAGTTTGGAAGCTATCAAAGCTTATTGTAGATCTTGGCATTGGGAAAAATCATTCCTTTTTCCCTACAGTGCAGTTTGCTTCAATAACTGCGTTATTTCCATAGAGCACTTGCTGTGGGGTTTTGCAGTGTTGATTGGAGGGTGAGATCTTCAGTGTACGGATCAAACTTCCACTTAGGAGATCCATTAGAGAAGGTCTAATTCATATTGTGCATCATCTTCAACCTTCTCTATTCAGTTCCAGTTTTCAGTTGCAGCTGCTACCCAGCAACTCTGGCATTTTTTCCATTTTGTATATTTCAGCCAATCCCTCGGAGGATTGTTGTATTATTGTTTCTAGGGGTTGAGAGCTTGCTCCCCCTTATTTATTGAGCCATAAATTGTCATATATTTCTGTTATTATGTAATATGGAGTAGCATATCTTATAAGCCGCGTCCTCTTAGCCTGAGTTTATGCATATATAGTAGTGTTCTTCTATTTCATGTACATGTCTTGTTGAGACTTGCATTGCCCTTCTTGAGTGGATGTTTCCTCAAGAATTTTTACTCTCTTTACTGCTATAAAATTATTTGTTGGCTATCTATATCTTCTTGTCTCACAGCTAATAAAATAACGCTGTTGATCTATTATATGTTCATGCATTTGTTGCAGTCCTCTCATCAGGCACTTTTGAGGACATCTAAGCGTGGGATATTTGTTTAACCTACTTAGAAGGATTTATTTGGAGCCATCTCTTGGATTTCAGTCTTACATGAATTTATCTAAGGGATCTAGGTCCTAGTTTCAATTCTTGTAGCAGCCATTACTGGAAAATTCATTTTCCAGTCATGCCTTGCTAGCTGTTCCAGATTTGGGATATTACAGGGTCCATCAACAAATTCAACATCAATATTCACTGTTTGACCCCCTAGTTTGACATGTAGGTTATTAATAATACCACAAGGTTTATATTTATGTCCATCAAATGCCTTCAACGTCATTGATGATTATGATAAGCGTGGAGAGCTAAGTGACTTCCAACAGTTTAGAGACATAATGCATGCAGATGCTCCCTCATCAATAATAGTGTGATAAACAAGGTGATTAAGAACATTTACCTGTATGGAGAATGCCAATTCTGCTTGTAGTTTTGGCACATATCCCATATGATTAAAGTTGACAAGATTAGAATTAGTCGGATCAATTCCACCAATGGTCAACAATAAAGCCTATTTTTGGGAGGGACAATTTTGTAATACCTCAAGAGAAGACATAGCTGAAGAGGATTGAGCCAAATCTTAAACTATATTATAATTTTTTGTAGCTCTTACTCGAGGATTATATTTCGATTTATGAATTACTCCCTTTGGTGGCTTGATTTTCAATCTAGGAATAAGAGTAGGCGGTACTGATTCTATAGATGGATTCATTGTCGAGGTAGTAGGTTGATCAATGGCTTGAATACCATAATCTTATTTTGCATTGACACCAAAATATCTGTTGAAGGTTTTGTGACAGATAACATTAACACTTGGGAACTAGGAGCTGGATCCATAGCAACCATGTTTGTGTCCGAATTTGGAAATGGGTATGTCAACACAGCTGACGCATGAGAAGTCTTGATGATTTTTGAGACTTCAGCACGGTGAGGAAAATCCCTAACAAAGTGTTCCTTATTACAGATTATGCATGGATAACGAGGTTTCCAAGGTCTAGACGGTTGATCAAATGATCTTTCCTGCGGGTTAGAAGTTTTATTTTTCTTAGATTTCCCATTTTTCTTACTTCCTAGTTGCTTGTCACCTTTGCCTTTTTCAAATGACACGGCATTAATTTTGGAAGTAGGAGCAGGATCAGATGGAGTAGTGTGTTGTGTGCTTGCAGTGCCTATCAAGTTGTCTCTAGCATGAGAGTCCTTTAATTGAAGAGAAAAATTGAAATTAGATCTCGGTGCGTTAGGAATTTTTCATAGAGCGTGCCAGACTGAGTATAAATCAAGTCTGAATATTGGGCACGGGAAATAACTTTCTCTTATGTGACGATGCCACCCTTAGCCACATCCTTAGTTATATATGGTAACGGGGACTTAATGAACCATTCAAAAAGGAGCTAATTTAGAACAAAAGTATTAACCATTCGACGACGATGACGCCACTCATGAATATGATCAGAGATGTGAGTAGCATTATTCTGTTTGAAATTAGTCAAGAGTTCCATTCTAGTTTCATATATGATAAGTAATTGGAAATGAGTAAAAAATACAGTAGCTAGGGCAGTGAAATTGTCAAAAGAGGCTCTAGGTAATTCAATGTACCATTTGGCAGCCGAACCTGTGAGTGTACGCTGGAAAAGACGTAGTCGAACAGAATCATCATTTAGGGAGTTTTATGAACACCATAAATGATAAGTCATAACATGAGTTGACGGATCTTCTCCAGGTTTCCATTGAACTTAGGAATATCTGAGGGTAATTTGTGAGGTATGATCGACCACCAAGGAGCAGAGTTGATTGGATCATTGGTTAACAGATTAAAATATGGTAACTCTAAAGTTGCAAAAAAGGGAAATTGTCGATTAAGATTAGTTTGAGCATAGCCAGGGAAAGATGGAATTGCTTGAGCAACAAGCCTTTGAGCACCAACATAAGGAATATGTTGCTGGTAACCCAAATAGGGGTTATTTTTCATAGAAAATGCTTGAGGATTATGTTGACCAAAACCTGGATATGATACTTGTTGAAATGAAGTTTGAGGCATTTGCGCCTATGGTTGCCAAGGGGTCTGTCCACCAATGTTATAACCCAAATTAGGATAACTTGGATTCGGTTGATATGTATAACCAGGTTGTGGTTGTGACATCCCATAAAATGGTAAACCAACTTGTGAATAAATGATTCTGGATACATGTTGTTGTAAATTAACCAAAGGATTTGGAGTCTGTGGACCCAACATTTGATGGTATTGAGTTGAAGGACCCGCTTGATAAGATTGATGTACAATATTTTGATTCTGTAACAGGGGTAAAGATGTATTAAAAAGTGGTAATGAAGTGGGTGTAACAGGTTGAATTGGTTGATACGAGTGTACAACCGTTTGTGGTTGGATAAGAAGAGTGGGCTCCCATTGAAAAAAATTTGTTTCAACATTAGATTGACCAAAAATAGACGGAGTACTATCATATTGGGTGACCTTTGGTTGCCCCCCAGAATGAGGAGGATAATAAGACAGAAAATATTGTTCTCCGAATGCTGGGAGTCCAGTTGATATGGTACTTGAAGCAATTGACCCAGAAGGACTAGCTTGATATTTCCCTGAAGATGTGTATAATGAATCAAGTCATTCAATACTTACGATAGGATTACCAGTTAAAATACTGGATGATGACATTGGTAAAGTCCATGGATTTGAAGATGCACCAGAGAAAATTCTAGATAATGATTTGTAACCTGATGGGACCATAGGGCCACCATGAAAATATGACTCTGGTGAAGTTGTAAACATCGACAGGGTAGCTAGGGTGGGAGCTTACGTAATTGGAACAGATGGCCCAACTGAAGATTTTGGTTCAGTCATGGTTACTTGACCAAATGTATACCCTTTTGAATCGATGGGAATTTGAAAAGGAGTAGGATCAATAAAAGTAGATGGTGTCGATTGAGAAAAAGACTTGTACAGGTAAAGGTCCTCCCCAAAATGGGTTGGAATTAAAGGTGTATCATCTTGTGGGATTTATTCAATCACAATTAAACCAGGTGGAAGTATTTCACCTTCAGGCCCAAAGTATATTTCAAGCGGTTGACTATGTGATATGGGAGATTCAATAGCTACAAAAATTTGTGGGATGACCAAGGTAGGAACAACTTCTAGCTGTTCGACTTCTAGATTCAGATGTTTTGGCAAAGAAGAGACAGGATCTGGATCAATTTGTGACTGAAAAACGTCGGGTCTAGGAGGTATGGTCTCACTGATTGGATGGATCATGACCACAGGTAGCTGTGAAGACTCCATTTCGAAAACAATAGATGAACTGGGATGTGTAGAAACAACTTGAGCTAACTATGGTTTATTGGAAAATGATGTTTCACCAGAGGTACGGATTGTACTTGATTCAATAGATCGTGATCACCTTCGCCTACCAGAAGTAACTTCTGGTGGTAAAGGTGGTTTTAATGCAAGTCTATGCGAACGATGGGGGAAAGGATTTTGTTCTTCCACAATTACTGATTTATTTTATCCAAAAACAAATAAACAAAATAAAAGGGAAATGCTACGCAAAAGGGTTTACTAAGAAACTATGAACTGCATAATACCACCTAGCGAACCAAGAAGTATGGGCAGGCAATCTCCCCGAATGTTGTGTTCGGTGTATCACAATTTACAAGGCAAACAACTCGGTTCACTATGGATCGATAGCACCTAAAAGTTTTCCTCCCAAATATACCTGAAGGTACATGGAGGGCCAAGTCCATATTAGTGCTGTCTGATGCGAAACCGCATAGTGAGAGCACCCCTTTATACTTTTCATACTGTAACACCGCCTGATATACCCGAAAGTACATGGACGAGCTACGATATACTTACGTATGTGGAGTGAGGTATCACACTTGGAATGTATCGCAGAAAAGTTAACGACAGCTGCTATGTTTTATGATTCCAGAACACATCTCTAGCCTAGACCTTATAAATGTTATCATTATGGTTCCAATGCTTTGTTAGGTAAATTGAGATTAATTTTATGTTGATTTTGCTTAACAATTTTCCTTTCAAAGGTTCATCGTGATGATGTATTGGAAAATTCCTAAAATGCAACTAATAATGATAAGCAATATTTCACTTTTAGTTTTTCAATGAAAATCCTAGCTACTAGAGGGAAAGAGAAAACAATTTGTGAGAAAAAAAATCAGAATACACAAACTAAATTTCGATTTCCTAATTGTTCCTTTTGCAAAACACACAAAATCCTACATGCAAATGCATATTTTTCTTTTCAGTTCCTTTAATTTTATGAATGTAGAAAAGAAACTAAGTGCACTAAATCAACAAAAATCAAATTCCTTTTACTTTTGAGAAATGAGGAATATAAACAACAATTTCTCTTTTGAAGGAAAAAGGAGGAATGAAACAACAATTTCTCCTATTAGGAAACGAAGATTTTACGACAATTTCCTTTTTCAAAAGCAAATGGATCTAATGCGACAATAAAAATAATTTGAAATAAACTTGCCAATGATTGAGAAAAATGCATTAAACAAACATTGAACAAATTTTCTTTCAAAGGAGGAAGAAATATATATATTCACTGGTCAATATGAAGTTCAAACTCTTCAAAACATAGAAAAAAACAAACTGAATCAATTTTAAAGAAAAATTCAAGAAAATATGGAGTCAACACAATCTCTAAGGGGAGACAGTGCTCTGCACGCAGACCCGAAAGGGAGACAGTGCTACGAAAATCACTTTGTCTTGTCCAAAAGTGCATTGGGCACAGTGTATAAGGAAAAAAACCATTGTTTAACACACTTCTTTTGCAAATTAAGATTTGAAATTTTTTTATATTTGTGAATAACAACTACTGGGTGGATAAACAAATCAAATCAGAGGCTAAAACACCTAGAACTAAGAGAAATTCTCCCCAGCAGAGTCGCCGATTTGTTGGACAGAATTGTGAATTACGGATAAAACACACTTCCCTAGATAGGTGATAATTTAGAACAATAGATTAAAGAATATACGACTTCTTCTCCTAACTAAGAATAGACACATAGAATAGATTAGAATCTTACTTGTAATCCAAGCGCTTCTAAATGGTTCCTTCTGTCACTTTCGTTGTAGCTTCAAATTCAAGAGGTTTGTGAAAAATGTTTCCTGCAAGAAAGAACACTAAAACAGCAGAAGTTAGCAATAATACAGATTTCTATTCAAGTTAGTTAGCTAAATCAGTAAAGCACAAACCATTTACATCAACTAAGATCTTACAATATGGAAAATCAAAGCCGATACAGATGCATATAGGGAAAAGTAAGCTGTATTCTTTATTGATGATAGAAGGAGAGGTTACAACCTAGTGACTGATTTGAAGTGACCATTCCAGCAACATTCCTAGCAACATCATAGTATAAATCTCTCCAGTAGCTGTTACACAAATCTAACTCTCAATTGAAAATCCACCAGCATTTCTCTATTCAAATTCTTCCTTATCAAACACTCAGATCTGTGCTCAATTTATAGAGGAGCTGAAGGTTGTTTTTCAATCAATGACTTTCCAATAATAGGCAAGATATGTTCCCAATCTTGTAGATGTCAAATAGACACTTGGATTCAAAGCTTGACACATGTGAACTCTTCTAGAAGGCACTGGCCAAGTGGAGATTCTGGAACAATGAGAATTTCGCTCCCAATGTGACCTGCTAGAGTTGGTATCTTCATCCCTCCGTCAAAGATCAAATTTCTCTTGTTGCATTTCATTTTAGGTGTCTCACTCAGTTCTGTCAGCTGCATTCCATTAGGAGCATGGATAATCTAACGGAAGGGTCTTGTCACCCATATCCCTCATGTCATGTACCTGCTGGTCCGTGTCTATTCATCAAAATCATTTACAGTCATTTTTGGTATCCTGGTTAGCAAAGAGTCATTTTAGGGGTTTTGGTCTCATTAGGTCTAGGGTTTCATTAATTTAGTCTTCAAAATGACTAATAATGTCATCAGGCACATGAGGAAGTTTCAAATAAGGTTTTCAGTGCAAAAAATTCATCGTCATAATGCTTGATAATGAATTTTGTTCAAAACTCTGTTTTGAATAAAAATCATCTATTTCATTTTTGTAATAAATGTAATGTAATTTTCAAAGTTTCTTCAGTTGTAAAATACTCCATGTGCAGCCCTGGTCACCTTTGCCAAATCTCCATGCCAGCTATCCCTGCAAAGACAAACAAGAATTTCTTCATCAGTCAAAAGCACAGAAGAAACAAAAACATAGTTCATTTAAAAAGTGCCAAAGTCTGCAACATTAGAAAGTGGGTTTGCCCAAATGAAAAATCAAATTATTTAATATATATAAGATATTTTCATATTCAAACCCCATTTACATGCCAAGAGACAAGAGTGAAGTCAAAGAAATCGTGGAGGGCAAAACAATGTTTGGAGAGCAGATTGTGTGTTGAATCTGGTTGCGCGACGCACTGGGCAACTAGCGCGACGCACTGGTTGAGCGCAGCGCATAGGGACGCTCTACACTGTGAAAATTTGAATGGTCACAATGCATAAAAGGAGCGCGACACACTGGGAAGTGGTCGTGGTGCACAAGACAGATAACCAAAATTTTGTCATTGCTTCACAAAAATCCAAATTGACTCGGTCCTTCTCACTCCAAGTAAGTTCATGCGATCTTTCATGGCCCATAAATCATGCTTGCTATTGGTTATGTGATTGGTTTTGAGAATTTGAATACACAAAAGCCAAACCCTAGAAGTGCCTCCTTAGGGTTTTGAAATTGAAGTGTTAAAATTGTTTGTGGTGCCAAACTGGTTCATTCCTCACTGTTTATTCCTCCCTCTCACTGTTATACTATCAATAATATTCCATCCCCTATCCCCTTACATCCCTAAATCCACTCATACCATCTCATTCCCATTATCCATATCCCTAAGTCATTTCATTTCCTATCACTCTCCCTTTCCCATCTCACTTATAAAAATTTCCAAACCCCAAGTTTCCCAAACAGTCAAGTGGCTGTCCATTGTCCCTACACTTGAGTTATCACTTGCTTGAGGTCCATTGTTCCTACTGCCCTATTTCTCCATAGTTCCTCTCTTACCACCATATATTTGGAAATTGAAATAAAACACCAAATTCTCATTTCCATCTCATACAAGCCAACATACACCTTGCATGGACATCATGGAGACAGATACTGACACATCATATGACTGAGATAGTGATTCTACTCCTGAGATACATGCACTTAGAAGGCCTCGTAAAGGTGGCAAACATGTGAGAGAAGAGCCCACCTCATTGACTCAATTGCAGGCTTTCCCACTTGCCATGGCATGTTTTCGAGAACAATCATGCTATCAGTATTGTGAAATGATTGCTAGGATACATTATCATCAGGAGTTGGATCGTTTGTTTGTATTGAATTTACATGATGGTCAGGTAACTCTTGCTGGTGTAAATTTCACTTTGACACCAGAAACCATGTTTCAAGCAACCAGAATACCGAATGTGGGTGAACAGTGGAACAAAAGACAACAGGTGGACATAGTGCATTATGAACCTTACATCAGGCCTAGCTTTGTGAGGCAACTCAGCAGGGTGTTCCCATTCCGGTTCCTAAAGGAATCCTATGTGCCTCTGATGAAACTCATTATCAGATATTTCAGTTGTGAGGGCCGGTTTTCACACCTCTATGCATACCACATCAGGTTATTGATGCATTTCACCAGAGTGAGGATGATGAACATTCCTTATTTCATGTGCCATAATATCGAGAGAATGACCACTCTTGTGCAGAATAAAACTCCCGAGCAGCAGTACAACAATATTTATCACTATGCACTCATCAAGATCGTGGTTGTACATCAGCTTGGATTGCAGGGCATTTCATGCGAGGATTTCATTTCCCGTGATTTCTTCACAGCACCTTAGGTTCCTCCAGAGGTTGTTCATGAGCTAGGTGAACCTTCACATCAGCCTGAAGGTCACGAGACAGAGCCTATCAGTGTGCCAGTGTTTGTTACTTATTAGAGAGGAAACAGAGTACTATCTTATTTGTAGCAGCCCGATGAGTACTATCTCCACCTGGGGTGGAAGGGGTCTTGTTGTCGTCATTAGCAGTACAGGTAGAGGATAGAGGTAAGAGGCCTATGTAGGATGAGGGCCCTTCAGGGGGCCAGGATATTGATTTTGTACTCATTGATGAGGATTTGAGCTCTCCAAGCTCAAAGTTGAGAGAGACTATTCAGGAACAGAAGGTGGAGATTGAAACATTGACCGTCAAATTGCAGAGATCCAAATGGATCATAAATTACTTGGAGCAGCGAAAAAAATAGTTGGAAGATCAGAAAACAATCATGGAGTTGCAAAACATCCGTGAGAATCAACAAGCTACCCAAAGAAGCCAAATAGAGATGACACCCATTAAGCGAGAGATTGAGGCTGATAGAGAGACTTGGCTTGATAGGGTCAATATTAATCTTTAGAAGCTGTTGGAGAAGGAAAAAAAGGAAAATAACATGCTTAGGCACATGAAGAACCATTTTTGGGTGCGAAATCATGTTTGCAAAGCAAGGATCAAAATCCTGAAGGAAAAGCTAAAGAGGGCACTAAAGCGTTGCAAAAGGCATGATAGACTCCAAATTTTGGCCAAAAATTCTTTGGCCCAGCATAGCACTTGATAATGGACCTTCAGCCCAAATTTCAAGAAATTTGGAAAACATTTTGTCAACTTTGAATTTTTTGGCCTAAACACAGATTTTCCTGCCCGACGCATAGCGCCACTTGGCGCGCGCTTATAATTGGCAGCTCCTTTTGAGGAAAAATTTTCATTTCTAGATTTTTCATCAAAATTTATGCATTCCTACCCATTACTCAATATTTTTGCTTAAGAAGCAGATAAAAAGACCAAACACGCCACCATGTAAACAGGTATGTTGAGGACGGAGTTTGAGGGGAAATGGCACCAATTCAAAAATTCTGTACTAAGGTGGAGGTGATGTGAAGAGAGCTTTCCAACGAAATATCCCATACCAGACTTTTACATTCAGAAGGCTCTGCACTTCCAAGTGTGCTTATGCAGATCACAGCACAGCATTTAGTCAATATTTTCTTCACCATGTACCATATTTCTTGTTAGTTTTATTTTTTCATTTAAATTATTGATGTAACTTGATGTAATCTCATGACTATGATGTAATTTTGGCACATTTTTACTCATCCAAGTAGATTCATTCACCAAAAAGTGAAATGTAAGTGAATGAATCAGTTTCCTATCATATAGAGGCAAGTTGTTTCATTGCCTATTTTCCAGTTCTTAGTTTAGATATGGTTCAAGAAGCTCCTAGAATGGTGAGCTTGACCCCTAGAGGCATGGGGATGAGTTAGGCTTGTCTATATCTTGTATTTCTTCAGTCATTTTCAGGGTTGGACACTTGGGATTGCTTGGAACTTCATTGTACATTTCATCTCTGCAATTTTGGCAAAGGAATAGACCAGGGTTTGTAGCACTCTTTGGGATCCATGTGGCTCTGTGCTTTGATGATGGTGTGTTTCTCTATGTGATTGTAAGTTCATTGATGTTTATTTGTATCATTTCCCTTCTCCTTTCTTCTTAAATTAAACAAATGAGTTATAAATGTGGAATTCATTAGATTGCTTTGCTCTGCCTTCAGTTTTGTTTAATTTTCCATGTTTTCATCTGTTTGAAGAGGATTCTTGGAAGCCTCTTCCCTCTTCAGCTCCTCACCAGTCTGAACTATCCATTCATTAAATCCAAAGCATCAAAACAATTTCCTTCCTTGCCCCATTCAGAACTCTGCAAAAACTAGGCCTCATCCCCGAACCCAAAACTGCCTTTCCCTTTGATTCCAACAAAACCTCCAAAATCAAAATAAAAATCCTTTACTTATATACCTAGCCTAAAATCAACCTTTATTTCAAGTCATCTCAAGCCCCATTGATTATTTTTGCTGATATTGACCCGGAGAGAGCCCTCTCCTGATCTGGTAGGGTTAGCTACCAGACTGAGCGTGGTTTGATGTTACCCTGAACTCTGCCTTCTTTCAGCCTGAGGTAGATTTAGGCTATAACATAGTGGCGACCATACTGGGGAGAAAATGGTTTGCTTGTTAGTGTTATTTGTTTTATAAGCTACAGACGGAGCCTGAAGTTACGCCAGGTAGCCTTCAAAATGCTCTTGCTTTACATTAGCAAAAGTAGATAAACGCTGCTTCAGTCAATCTCCGGTCTAGTTTGTAAATGTGACACTTGAATTGTAAATTACCCCAAGTACATCAGATCATTCTAGACTTTGGATGATGAGTCTAGAACTTGTTAGGCTGAAAAAGTTGGTTTTGTCCCTTTGAGTTTTGAAAATAATTCAACACACTGGCTTCCAGAAGACATACTAGAGCAAATCCGGATCCTGATCCACCTCTAGTGTATGAAAATCCCAATCTGATTTCAAGAATCCTTCATCAAGAAAGTACTGTGATTCCTCTATTCAAATCTCATTCATGTCCCACTGTTTTTTAGTACCTTGAAGATCTTGAATTTGATGAACAATTTGAGTTGTCGTTGTTTGAGACGAAGTCTAAAAGTGATTTTGGTTCTACTGTCATAAATCCAGAGTTTATCAAGTATCTTGAAATTGAACAGGCTAATAGATCCATTGATAGTTACATTTTGAACATTCAAAATTCTATTGTGGCAACAAATATTCCTGAGTTTATAGAGTCTGCATCTGAAACTCTTGGGCCATCAGCAGTTACATCCGGTTCACAAATTCATACCGAGCCTCCTTTCATTGCTACCATTCCCGTGCAACCAACTATTTATGATAAAAAATCGGTAGTAATATCGCCTCCATCCACACCACATACACCTCATACATCAACTGCTCCAACTCCACCTATATTTCCAAATCTGATTGTAAATCCACCAAGAGAAATGGCTGCCCGATTTGCACCTCTTGTGTTGCCTTAAAACTTGGATGACATGCCTGCTGATTATCAAAGTAAGATTCCATTGTTTGATGGTACTCCTGAAAGTGTTCCTGCTCAGCAACATGTGGATAGAATGGCATATTTCTTTGACCTTCATGAGATCGATGCAGAAAATTTGACCATGAGATTATTTGTGCAAACTTTTGGAGGTGAAGTAAGAAAGTGGTTCAGAGCTTTACAGCCTAGAAGTATTGCTACATTGGCTGAGCTTCAGAGACAATTCTTGGATCGATGGGAAGTAAAGAAAGATCCTCTTCAGATCACTTCTGAATATACCAAAATCAAGCGGAATGTTGGTGAGTCTGTCCAACATTATTGTATTAGATTCAATGCGATTTAAAATGCAATTCCTGATGATTTAAAGCCATCTAGGAGGCCGGCTTTGCTTAAGTTTCCGGATGGTTTCAATCTGGACATGGCCTATCAATTAAGAGAAAGAGATCCGACCACTTTAGAAGACATGCAGAAAATTGCAGTGAGTGTTGAAGCTAATTTGAATGACAAGAGAGCTAGATTGAAAGTTGAAAAGAAAGTAGCAATTAAGGAAGAGGCTTCTACTTCAGATCAAGTACTCCGCAAGGTGGAAAATATGATTGAAATATTAACACTTGATAAGCCTGAACCGCAGATCAGAAATCCTAACTTCCATGGCCAGCAGCAACCACAATTCAGGATCAAACAACGAGAGCAGTGAGCACAAGAACCAGTAGTACAACAACAGGTAAAGACACCTTTACAGCAGAATTTTGTTGGTTCGGAATCAGATGATGAAGAGAATTTAATAGGGGAAGAGAATCACTTCTTTACACCTGATGATTTGCCAAATTTTATCACTGAAGATGAGGAGTATGCAGAAAACTCAGCTTTACAAAAAGATGAGGATTTCATTTTGGCAAATGAGACAGCTCTTGAAGAAGAGTTGGATAAGTATTAGAGAGGTTATATGAATGCTTTGTCTACCTAGCAGTGAAAATATTCACTTAGAAACAGAGATGTGCCTATCAATCCAATCCAAAAGAGAAAGGAAGTTTCAGCACCAAAGAATGATTCACCCGTTGCACAAAAGAAGGGAAAAGAGATAGCTGATCCCACTACTAGAAAATCCCCATCAGCAAATGAAAGATCCAATCAGCCAATTGTATTGAGGGAGAAAGCTGAAAAGAAGGATGTTCCAGTCAAAGAGGTAGAGAAAGTTTCAGTTTTTAGCTTAGATAATGAAATTGCTAAGTTAAAAGTTTCCATTCCTTTGAATGAATTGATGAAGAATAACAACTATAAGGGTCAGGTGTCTAAAATTATGAATTTAGATCCGATGTCTGATATGGTGAATGTGGAAGATGATCAACCTGAGTTGATATTTGGACCAGCATTGGATGGTGAGTCTCCAGATAGTGATGTGCCTCCTTTTTATATCAGCCTTAGATTGCATGAGTTTGTGTTACATAATGCCATGTTTGATTCCAGAGCATCTCATAATCTCATGCCAAGAGCAATCATGGAGAAATTGGGATTGGACATCACTAGGAAGTATCATGATCTTTATTCTTTCGATTCTAGCAGAGTAAGATGCATTGGACTTATCAAAGATTTGGTGGTTAGCTTAGATCAGATTCCGACTAAGAATGTTTTGATGGATGTGGTTGTGGCGGATATTCCTCCTAGATTTGGCATGCTTCTTTCCAGATCTTGGGGAGTGAAACTGAAGGGAAAATTGCAGCTTGATTTCTCTTATGCTACCATTCCTGTGTTTGGTCAGATGAGGAAACTGTACTGGGAGAAAAAGATGAAGTATATGATCACCAGCAAGGACAAACCGGTAAATCATCCAATTAATTATGTACATACAGATTTAGAGTAATTTTTTTTGTATTCAGATAGTTTCAATGATGTAAATAGCCAATTAGTTGAAGTAGAAGACATTCCAGAAATCACCAAGAATTTCAGAGAGGTAATAAAGAAAGAGAGACAAAAGCTTGAAAGTTCTACTGAGAAATCAACATTCAGACAACAGCATAAAGTTGATGGACAAAAAGCAGAAATAACAGAGCAAACATAATTTCAGCACTTGGAAGAGGATGAATATGGTTTATGGACCATGGATTTTGATGGTGCAGTAGGGAGTGATGGTGCTGGAATTGGTATTTGGGTACGCAACCCTTTTTCTGCCCCAAACAAGGTACTAAGTAATGTAAGGGTCTATTCTTATAAATTAGCTTTTGATTGTTCAAATAATGAGGCAGGATACGAAGCTTTAATTGCTGGTCTGAAAATTCTTAGAAATTTGAATGCTAAGAGGATTGCAGTGTATGGCGACTCCGAGTTGGTAATTAAGCAAGTGAAAGGTGAATACCAAGCTAAGAATCCTCGAATGCGGGCTTACCGAAATGCAGTTCTTGATATCTTGAAATTGTTTTCAGACTATACTTTGACTTGTGTCCCTCGTATTCAGAATGGTATTGCAGATGCACTTGCAAAGGCAACAAGTAATTTTAAAATTCTGATGAACTCAAGTAAAAAATTTAAAATTCATGTGAAACATCATCTAACTATCCCGAACAATCAAAGGTATTGGCAAGTATTCCAAAATGATGATGAGATCGATGAATTTATGCAAAATGAAGGAAAATTCAAAGACACTTCAATTGATATGGAGCATGATGATGGTGAGGCTGATGTGCAAGTAAATCAGATGAAAGTTTTGTAGCTGAAGGATAATGTCATTCCTAAAGGTTTGATACCTTTAGAACAACTTTTCGATCAAGATGATGTAGCTCGAAAACCAACCTTGCGTCCAACTGAAAAGGGAGTTGAAGATGTGAACACTGGATCAACTGAAAATCCAAAGATGGTGAAATTGTCCAAAGAATTGCCACTGGAGGTAAAAGAAAAATATGTTAGTTTATTGTCTTCTTTTGCTGATGTATTTGCTTGGGACTATTCAGATTTGAAGACATATGATACCAATATAATTCAGCACACCATTCCAATCAAGCCAAATCAAAAGCCTTTTAGGCAGAAATTGAGAAGACTAAATCCAAAGTTCTTGCCCTCAATTGAGAAGGAAGTAAATCGATTGTACAAGGCTAGTATCATCGTTCCCATAAGGTTTTCAGATTGGATTTATAATTTGGTGCTTGTACGCAAGAAGACAGGTGAGATTCGTTTGTGCATTTATTTTAGGAATCTGAATAAGGTTTCTTTGAAATATAATTATCCGTTTCCCAAAATGGATCACATACTTCAGCGAGTAGTTGGAGCATCTCGTATGTTGCTACTCGATGGTTATTCCAGGTATAACCAAATTCTGGTCCATGAGGATGATAGAGACAAAACAGCGTTCACCACTCCGTGGGGAACTTTCCATTATGCTAAAATGCCTTTCGGTTTAAAGAATGCTGGTGCAATATTTCAACGGGAAATGGATATGGCATTTGCAAATGAGAAAGATATTTTTCTAGTTGTGTATCTTGATGATTTGACAGTCTTTTCTAATTCTGACAAAGAGCACCTTTACCATTTGAAGATTGTTTTTCAGTGATGTAGAAAGTATGGTGTGTCGCTCAATCTGAAGAAGAGTTTGTTTTCCATGGATGAGGGAAAACTTCTTGGTCACATAATATCAAAGGATGTCATCCGCAATGACCCAGATCAAGTAGAAGCTCTTCAGCAAATTGATCTTCCCCGGAACAAAAAGGAGATCCAATCATTCAATGGTAAGATGAATTTCTTACGCCGCTTTGTGCCTAATATTGCCGAACATCTAAGAGAGATTACAAACATGCTTAAGAAATATAGCGTAGTGAAGTGGACTGAGGAGGCTGTAAAGTCTTTCAATTTAGTGAAGTTGATTCTTTCTTTAGCTTCGGTTTTGATAAGCCCGGATTATACTTAGGATTTTATTTTGTTTTCATTTGCTTCGGAGCATACTATGGCAGCAGTATTGATGCAGAAAAGAGATCAACATGAAAAACCAATTTCTTTTTTCAGCCGAACCATAAGAGATGCAACCTTAAAGTATAACATCATTGAAAAGAAGGCTCTTGCTTTAGTGAAAGCGTTGAAAGATTTTCGAGTATATATTCTGCATTCTCATATTCTTGCTTATGTTCCTAATGCTGCTTTTAAGGATGTTTTAGTGAAAACAGATCCGGAAGGGAGACGAGGCAAATGGATTGCTGCCTTGTTGGAGTATGATGTAAAGATAAAGCCTACAAAGCTTATCAAAGGACAAGGGCTGGCTAAGATAATGGCTGAATCAAATTTACATGCCTTGTAAATTAATCTCATTGCTACTATGTCCGAGGAGAATGAGGAAAATTCATCAGTTCAGGTATCAAAAATCTTTGTGCTTTCTCCTTGGTATTTGGATATTGTATTGTGCTTCAAAACTTGTCACCATCGCCCGACATGGCTAGAAACAAAAGTAGAACTCTAAAATTGAAGGCTGCTAAGTTTTGTATTTTGAATAATTCACTCTATTGGAAAGATCCTGGTGGTGTTTTGCTGAATTGTTTGGTTGAAGAAGAAGCAAGGTAGGTTATGGAGGATTTTCATAAGGGAGATTGCGGAGGTCACCTTTTCTGGAAAACAATGGCCAACAAGATTTTTAGAGTGGGTTATTATTGTCCGACACTTTTTGCTGATGTGTATAAGACTATCAAAAGCTGTCATGAATGTCAGATTTTTGAAGGGAGGAAGAAATTGCAGCCTTTTCTGCTTAGGCCCATTGAGGTAAGTGCTCCTTTTCAACAGTGGCATTTGGATTTCATTGGAGAGATCCATCCTGCTTCTTTAGCTCAGTATAGGTGGATCCTCACAGCGACAGATTATTTCACGAAATGGATTGAAGCAATTCCCAGCAGGCAAGCTACAGATTTAGTAATAATTTCGTTTCTTGAGAATAATACTTTTTCTCGCTTTGGTTTCCCGAATAAGTTAATTACTGATAACGCAGCAGCTTTCAAATAAAAAAGGATGGTTGAGTTTTGTAACAAGTATCACATCATTTTTGGACACTCAACCGCTTATCATCCACAAGGCAACGGATTGGCAGAGTCTTCGAACAAATCTTTGGTCAACATCATTAAATTTTTTTTGGAAATAAACAAGAAAAGTTGGCATAAGAAGTTGGTCAATGCACTTTGGGCAGACCGAGTGAGTCAGAAGAAATCCATTGGTATGTCCCCTTTTGAGTTAGTATATGGATTTGACACGGTGTTTCCTACCTCTCTCTCAGTTCTAGTGGTCAAACTTCTATAGGAAGCTGGAAGTGAAGATGATCATATGAAAAGGAGAATAAATCAAATGATCCATTTGCAGTAGATGAGAGAAGAATTTTTTCAAAACACGTTCAAGCTGCAAGAGAGAATTAAGAAAATATATGACAGAAAAGCGAAGGTGGAAAAATTTCAATTGGAAGAAGTGGTGCTGAAATGGGACGCAAGAAACGAGGAAAAGGGTAATCATGGTAAGTTCGAAAATCTCTGGAAAGGACCCTTTAAAATTGCTGCATATTGGGGTCAGAATGCTTTTCTTCTGAAAGAGATGAACGGGGAAGATTGTCCAGGAGGGCCAGTCAATGGTCGACTGCTCAAGCAGTATCATTTCTGAAATTGTTTCTCCTGTTTTACATTCTCATTGTACATACCGTTTATTTCAGTTTCATTGCAAGTGTGTGCTGTGATATTTTATTCAGTTTGGGGCCCAAGGTGAAGGCTATAATTCTGAAGATTGATTCAACTTTGGTTTGAGTTTGTCGAGTAAGGTATTTCAATCATTTTGGTTTCAATATTGAGTTAGTTTGAGTTAATTTTCAGTCAATAAAATGAGTCAAGAGTCTTGTGTTGATTTGTCGAAGTTATGGACTCCATAGCCCAATGGATGAAGGCACTGCCTACTCTCCCAGAAATTTGTAGTTCTTGGCACCTCCAAGGAGCTACCATCCCCATTGGAGCCAATGTTAGAGTCAGTATCTCCCTTCATCAGATATCAAATTTCTCTTGTTGCATTTCATTTTAGGTGTCTCACTCAGTTCAGTCAGCTGCATTCCATTAGGAGCATGGATCATCTGATGGAAGGGTCTTGTCACTCATATCCCTTATGTCATGTACCTGCTGGTCCGTGTTTGTTCATCAAAATAATTTACAGTAATTTTTGGTCTCCTGGTTAGCAAAGAGTCATTTTAGGGTTTTTAGTCTCATTAGGTCTAGGGTTTTGTTAATTTAGTCTTCAAAATGACTAATAATGTCAGTAGGCACATGAGGAAGTTTCAAATAAGGTTTTCAGTGCAAAAATTTCATCGTCATAATGCTTGATAATGATTTTTCTTCAAAACTCTGTTTTGAAGAAAAATCGTCTATTTCATTTTTGTAATAAATGTAATGTAATTTTCAAAGTTTCTTCAGTTGTAAAGTACTCCATGTGAAACCCTGGTAACCTTTGCCAAATCTCCATGCCAGCTATCCCTGCAAAGACAAACAAGAAGTTCTTCATCAGTCAAAAGCACAGAGGAAACAAAAACATAGTTCATTTAAAAGGTGCCAAAGTCTGCAACATTAGAAAGTGGGTTTGCCCAAATGAAAAATCAAATTATTTAATATATAAGATATTTTCATATTCAAACCCCATTTACATGCCAAGAGACAAGAGTGAAGTCAAAGAAATCGTGGAGGGCGAAACAATGTTTGGAGAGCAGATTGTGTGTTGAATCTGGTTGCAAGACGCACTGGGCAACTGGTGCAGCACACTAGCTGAGCGTGGTGCATAGGGCCACTCTACATTGTGCAAATTTGAACGGTCGCGCCACATAAAAGGAGTGCGACGCACTGGGCAGTGGTCGCGGTGCATAGGACAGATAACCAAAATTTTTTCATTGCTTCACAAAAATCCAAATTGACTTGGTCCTTCTCGCTCCAAGTAATTTCATGTGATATTTTATGGCCCATAACTCGTGCTTGTTGTTGGTTATGTGATTGGTTTTGATAATTTGAATACACAAAAGCCAAACCCTAGAAGTGCCTCCTTAGGGTTTTGAAATTGAAGTTTTAAAATTGTTTGTGGTGCCAAATTGGTTCATTCCTCACTGTTTATTCCTCCCTCTCACTGTTATACTATCAATAAAAGTCCATCCCCTATCCCCTTACATCCCTAAAGCCACTCATACCATCTCATTCCCATTATCCCTATCCCTAAGTCATTTCATTTCCTATCACTCTCCCTTTCCCATCTCACTTATAAAAATTTCCAAACCCCAAGTTTCCCAAACAGTCAAGTGGCTGTCCATTGTCCCTACACTTGAGTTATCACTTGATTGAGGTCCATTGTTCCTACTGCCCTATTTCTCCACAGTTCCTCTCTTACCACCATATATTTGGCAATTGAAATAAAACACCAAATTCTCATTTCCATCTCATACAAGCCAACATACACCTTGCATGGACATCATGGAGACAGATACTGACACATCATATGACCGAGATAGTGATTCTACTACTGAGCTACATGCACCTAGAAGGCCTCGTAAAGGTGGCAAACATGTGAGAGAAGAGCCCACTTCATTGAATCAATTGCAGGCTTGCCCACTTGCGATGGCATGTTTTCGAGAATAGTCATGCTATCAGTATTGTGAAATGATTGCTAGGATACATCATCATCAGGAGTTGGCTCGTTTGTTTGTATTGCATTTACATGATGGTCAGGTAACTCTTGCTGGTGTAACTTTCACTTTGACACCAGAAACCATCTCTCAAGCAACCGGAATACTGAATTTGGGTGAACAATGGAACAAAAGACAACAGGTGGACAGAGTGCATTATGAACCTTACATCAGGCCTAGCTTTGTGAGGCAACTCAGCAGGGTGTTCCCATTCCAGTTCCTAAAGGAATCTTATGCGCCTCTGATGAAACTCATTATCAGATATTTCAGTTGTGAGGGACGATTTTCACGCCTCTATGCATACCACATTAGGTTATTGATGCATTTCACCAGAGTGAGGATGATAAAAATTCCTTATTTCATGTGCCAGAATATCGAGAGAATGATCACTCTTGTGCAGAAGAAAACTCCCGAGCAGTAGTACAACAGTATTTATCACTATGCACTCATCAAGATCGTGGTTGTACATCAACTTGGATTGCAGGGCATTTCATGGGAGGATTTCATTTCCCATGATTTCTTCACAGCACCTCAGGTTCCTCCGGAGGTTGTTCATGAGCCAGGTGAACCTTCACATCAACCTGAAGGTCACGAGATAGAGCCTATCAGTGTGCCAGTGTTTGTTACTTATCATAGAGGCACCAGAGTATTATTTGCAGTAGCCCGACGAGTACTATCTCCACCTGGGGTGGAAGGGGTCTCGTTGCCGTCATCAGAAGTACAAGTACAGGACAAAGGTAAGAGGCCTATGCAGGATGAGGGCCCTTCAGGAGGCTAGGATACTGATTTTGTACTCATTGATGAGGATTTGAGCTCTCCAAGCTCAAAGTTGAGAGAGACTATTCAGGAGCAGAAGGCAGAGATTGACACATTGACCGTCAAATTGCAGAGAGCCCAATGGATCATAAATTACTTGGAGCAGTGAAAAAAACAGTTGGAAGATCAACAAACAATCATGGAGTTGCAAAACATCCGTGAGAACCGACAAACTGCCCAAAGAAGCCAAATAGAGATGACACCCATTGAGCGGGAGATTGAGGCTGATAGAGAGACTTGGCTTGAGAGGGTCAATATTCATCTTGAGAAGCTATTGGAGAAGGAAAAAAAGGAAAAGAACATGCTCAGGCACATGAAGAACCATTATTGGGCGCGAAATCATGTTTGCAAAGCGAGGATTAAAATCCTGAAGGCAAAGCTAAAGAGGGCACTAAAGCATCACAAAAGGCATGATAGAATCAAAATTTTGGCCGAAGCTTCTTTGGCCCAGCATAGCACTTGATGATGGACCTTCAGCCAAAATTTCAAGAAATTTGGGAAACATTTTGTCAATTTTGAATTTTTTGGCCTAAACACAGATTTTCTTGCCCGACGCGTAGCGCCACTTGGTGCGCGCTTATAATTGGCAGCTCCTTTTGAGGAAAACTTTGCATTTCATGATTTTTCATCAAAATATATGCATGCCTACCCATTATCTAAGGATTTTGACAAGTTTTGGGTTGCCTAAAGGGTAAAAAACACCCTAAAAGTGACCTTTTTGCCACTTTTTGGACACACAGGAAGCTGTGTTGGGAGATTTGATTTTTGGAGGGGAAAATGGCAACCAAATTCAGAAATTCCACTTGGTTTGAAAATTAGACAGGAAGATATTTCCAAAAATATATCCTACGCTCAATTTGGACTTTGGGAAGGCCCTCAAAATCAGTCTCAAAGTTGTGCTACGCATAGAGATTTCAGGCGCGATGCATTGGGAAATTTGGCCTATTTTTCACTCAATAGCTCAGTTTTTCGCCTAGTTTTGGCCAGTTTGAATTTTTCATGTAACTCTTGATGTAACTTGATGTAATTTCATGAATATGATGTGATTTTGGCACATTTTTACTCATCCAAGTAGATTCATTCACCAAAAAGTGAAATGTAAGTGAATGAATCAGTTTCCTATCATATAGAGGCAAGTTGTTTCATTGCCTATTTTCCAGTTCTTAGTTTAGATATGGTTGAAAGAGCTCCTAGAATGGTGAGATAGACCCCTAGAGGCATGGGGATGATTTAGGCTTGTCTATATCTTGTATTTCTTTAGTCATTTTCAGGGTTGGACACTTGGGATTGCTTGGAACTTCATTGTACATTTCATCTCTGCAATTTTGGCAAAGGAATAGACCAGGGTTTGCAACACTCTTTGGGATCCATGTGGCTCTGTATTTTGATGGTGTGTTTCTCTATGTGATTTTAAGTTCATTGATGTTTATGTGTATCATTTCCCTTCTCCTTTCTTCTTAAATTAAAAAAATGAGTTATAAAGGTGGAATTCATTAGATTGCTTTGCTCTGCCTTCAGTTTTGTTTAATTTTCCATGTTTTCATCTGTTTGAAGAGGATTATTGAAAGCCTCTTGCCATATTAAGCTCCTCACCGGTCTGAACTATCCATTCATTAAATCCAAAGCATCAAAACAATTTCCTTCCTTGCCCCATTCAGAACTCTGCAAAAACTAGGCCTCATCCCTGAACCCAAAACTGCCTTTCACTTTGATTCCAACAAAACCCCCAAAATCAAAATAAAAATCCTTTACTTATATACCTAGCCTAAAATCAGCCTTTATTTCAATTCATCTCAAGCCCCATTGATTATTTTTGCTGAGATTGACCCGGAGAGAGCCCTCTCCTGATCTAGTAGGGCTAGCTACCAGACTGAGCGTGGTTTGATGTTACCCTGAACTTTGCCTTCTTTCAGCCTCAGTTAGATTTAGGCTATAACATGACCAACACACCTGTGAATGTTGGGAAGTGATTTGTAGAGCAGCCTTTCATGGGGCTACCTGCATATGCAATGCACTTAGTCCCCTTACAAGCAACATTAGTGAGCTCTCAGATGTTATATAATAAACTTCAAACCTTGGAAACCTTTGCTTGATGAAAGTCATGCTTGATTTGTCTTGTTCTTGTCTTAGGGCATGTAGTAACTTGAAATGATAGGGAATTATAGATCCTTAGTCATTGGTCCTGGAGATGATGCTCAGTTAACCAGGTCATTGGGAATTATGCCCAAATTGACCTATAACACTTATCTAGATACACTACCACACATAAGATTCTTTGTGCTGGTTACTTTTGGCCAACCATATTTTGCGACTACATCCTCGCGGTCATAAGTTGTCATGTATGATAGAAACTTTATCGTAAAATCCACATATCTCCAGCACCAATGTATCCTGTTATCACTGTAGGACCATTTTCCAAATGGGACATTGAATTCATGACCTGCAACGCTCGTTCGGCTGGGGTGCATGGTTATATTATTTTCGCAGTCGACTACTTTACCAATTGGGACGAAGTGATGCCAGCGATGCCTACATTTAATAACAAAGGACAAAAAACTGCATTGTTCTTTTTTAATCATGCCATCTCACGGTTTGGTGTACCACAAGCTATAGTTATAGTTCATGGTAGGAATTTTTGAAATCCAATGGACAAGTTGAAGCCGTTAAAAATATTCTTAAGCGAGTGCTTCAAAGAATGATAGGATTTCATAAACTAAATTGGCATTTAATCCTATACTTAGCTTTGTGGGCATATCAAACCTCGGAGAGAAATGCAATCAGATTTACGCCATTTCAATTGATGTATGGTATGGAAGCTATCTTCCCAATCCAATGCGAAATACTGTCATTAAAACTCGTTATTGACCTGCTACCTGACACCTCTGATGAAGAAGCACATATTTTTAACCTCATTCATCTAGATGAAAATTTCGTGAAGCTACATTGGCCAATGAAGCACATAAGAGACAAATCAAGGCACAATACGACCAACATGTCAAGCCCCACATATTATTAGAGGGAGACCTGGTCTTAATTTATGATCAGGAAGCCGATTTAATAGGAACAGAGAAATTTGAGCCACTTTGGCACGGACCCTACATTTTCAAAAGAGTTCTAGCTAAGGGCACCTACGAGTTGGTTTATTAAGATGGAATTCCATTGGCACAGCCTAGAAATGGGCTATATCTAAAATTTTACTATGCTTAAACATTAACGTAGTAAAATTTTGTACCATATTGTTTATATGATTTTGATTTGCATTTACTGTCTTAGTTTGTTTTCCTAGAGTTTTCTTGAAGTTAGTAATCCACTTTACATTTCATCGCAGATGACTGAATCTTTGGAACCATTCGTTGGGTATGTCGATGGTGCTAGTTGTAGTACGCAAAATCTATCCTCTGAAGCATGGGCCATTTTCGCCCCAAGCAGCGAGTTAGTGAGTTTTCAAGGGATTTGTATTGGTCGATCAACAAACAACATCGTTGAGTATAGCATGTTGATATAACTTCTCTATGATGCCATTTCATTTGGTATTAACTACATCATCATAAGGTTAGAATCACAACTTGTTGTACTACAACTTACTAGCGTTTATACTATTTGAAATCCAACACTGCATCATATGTTCCTAAGAGTTCGAATTTTGGAAAGAAATTTTGATTACATTCAATATCAACACATTTTCAGAAATTTTAACACATTAACCTATTCCTTAGCGAATTATGTTTTAAATATAAATTTGCAACACATGTAAAGACATATTTTCAATTCACATCACGTAATTGAATAGGAATGCGCAATAAACATAGTAAAACACTGAAAAAAATAGACAGATAGTTATAGGTTTTAAAAAAATTTGTGCCCAAGACACATTGATCATGTGACCTCAAAATGGATGCAAAATTTCAAAGTAAACTAGTGATGCTCATGGTAACAAGCGACTGATCTAGCTATCCTACACAATAACCGAATCCAATGGTTAGGTACGTCAATAATATGGTGATTCAGTCTCATATGTAACTCTTCGATTCAGAAATATATAATCCCAAAATTCAATCCATATACGTGCTACTATAGCTCAGCAAGAGTCTCAGCCATATCCAAATCCAGAAGGACTTCTCTCCCACTATTCCTCTATGCTGGCTCATCTACTCCTTGCTCTAGCTGACCCACTGGTCGAACTCGACCCACATATGTATACATCAAAACTTTGGTTTAGTCTTGCGAAACATAAAAATACAAAAACATGTAGGAACCTTATAAAAATAAAAAAACATGGTCAAAACATTCTTACCTATTGCACCCCATTGAGCAACATCTAGTAGAATCAAGTTTGGATCTTTGCGGAAGTCTACGCCTGCATATGCATAATCATCGATGGCAACCATTTTCCATCTAAACCAGGAAAATAATGCAATAGAGAATATGATGGTCGATTGACCAACATTTCTAGACATCAATTCACCCCATATCTACATCCAAGGATCTCTAGGGCCAAATATAATCAGTGTAACATGCTGCAGCTGCATCAATGGAACCCACTCTAAAATGAAAAAAATCATGATTGAGTCATATTTGAAATTATTCTTCCTCCCACCTTTTGATTTTTTCAGTTGTTCTTTCATCTGAGAAATTACTGCTTCAGCCCAGTTAAACACTGCTGGTTCTAAACACTCAAGAGCATACTACATGTATGATTGGTTTGCAACATGTAGTGTCACGGAACCAGCAAGCTTTGTGATAGTAAAAAGTTTGTTCCTCAAATGCAAATTATGCACGTCATAGATGTTTATTTTACCATGTTTACTTGTTTCAATTCCTGGATGGCAGTGCTGCAGTATGTAATCTCTCACTATCTCTCCTCTAGGGGCAGATCCTGCGAGGGAAATGGGAGAACCTTTTCTCGATAATCCCATGAGAAAGTAAATATCCTTGACCAATATTGGGAGAACATTTTCCCCAATGTGAAATTCCTGCAATAATGGATCCCATGAATGAACTAGGAACTCCAATAGTTCCATATGTTACCTCATTCCCGAAAATATGAAGTATTTTAACAACTCACAATCTTTGAGGGCTCTTACTATACCCGAATCTTTTAGGGAAATCATATCATGTTCTTCATGTTATCTTTCTCACCACATAATTGTCATTTTGATTCGATGAATACCTAAAATACAATCATAAGCTTTATTAGGATCCATTTCATGCAAAAAACTAGGGAAATTTTGGGCACACAACAAGAAACAAACATGAGAAATGCACCCAATGCACCCCAAGTCAAGGGATAGAGCATTGTAGTGCACCTGGACTTTAATTCTATTCCATTGCAATGCACCCTTCGACATTCAAGGGTGCGTTGCCATCAGAACGTAGTATATTTACCCTAATGGGCTTAAAACCCTAAAAATTTACCATGAGATGCAATAAAAATCATACTAAAATAAAGAGAAGGTTCATAGCTCTAACCTAGATCATACAAAAAGAGAAATCATCCACTAGAATTGTTGCAATCAACCGCTGAAGTTCGAGGGAAAAAATGGTTTAGAGCTCCTAATTTTCAAATGGTAACTACGGAATGGTAAAAATGTAATGGTAAAAACTCTTTTTATTGGTCATTTTGATTATTTTAATCATATTTAATACTCTCACTATGGTTTTTATTCCTTTTTACTATGAAACAAGTATTTTTAATTCGTTTGATGGTTTTCTGAATAGGTTTTACAACTGATACAATGAGTTTGTCGTGCACAACTATTCAAGAATGATTTGACCACAAAGCATAGTTTTATCTTATTTTTTCAAGCTTTGATAAAAATGAAAAAAGGAATTAAAGCACACTTTTATCTCTTTTTCGGGATTTGATAAATGCGAAAAAGGAACCCTCCTGGAGTCTTATTTTAGCTCTTTTCAGGCTCCGATAATGTGAAAATATTGTCAAGCACTTATCTTTTCGAGCTTTTGAAAGTAAATGAAACGAAATTTACTTAGTATAAGTTTAACCCTTTTCTGGACTGAGTTAGATTATTTACGAAAAAGGAAAACCTTAGTCGAACAAGGCTAAGAGGTTTTCTCAGATATCATTTTACACTTTTTCGAACCTGAGCGAAAAATCTACAAAAAATGACTCATGGAGTTTTTTTTTTAAATCTCTTTTTAAAACTCTCTAAACATGAAAAAGAACTAGGATGTCATTGTCTCTAGTCTCGTCAAAACATAAAATAGCGACAGACTTGTTGATCATGGAAAGATCGAGTTTCATTATTTCTAGACTCGTTAAATAATTAAATAATAATTGATTCACCCGAAGGGTCAAATTATAGATCAATAATATGTTACCCTCCTCAAGCTTGTTAAAAAATAAAGAGATACTGGTCAGCGATGACTAGGGAAAATTTGGGAAAAATAACAGAACACTTTGTGGTAGAAGCTTTCTTTTGAACATGAAACTATTCACTCCATCACTGTGACTTTTGGGTTGGGTAGTCTTTTTGACGGTTCATCATACCTATGATTCATCATACCACCACTTTAGTTTTGGGTCAATGCTTCCAAATCATTTCAGTGTCTCTGATGTGTTCAAGAGAATTCACCCTGTAATTCCTCATCTTCTGCAATACTCATAAACCTTCATTTTCATGATAGTCATCTCTGAAAATTTCTATATCAAGTCACATTTTGTCTCCAAAATCATTACTCCCATTTAGAGATAAAGTTGTTTCCTGTCGACATCAACTCATCATCTAGGAAGTTAACTTAGAAACATCTTTAAGTACCTTGAAGTTTTTCTCAACATTGGCAAGTTTCTTGCTTCCGGATGTTTGTCCGAAATATTTTTTTTGGCGTTCGACATCAAATCATCTATTCACACCTTACAAATTGTGCTACAATACCTTGAGAGCCATTAACATCAAAGGTGGTTCCTCTCGCATCTATTAAAATCTCACATCATTGGCTGGTAATCAGACGATGTCTTCCCATGTTCAACTTCAAATCATATATTCGCTTGCTTATACTTGTACCTGAATGATCTAGTGAATAAGATAAGAAGAACCTAGATCTAGTTTCATCCATCCGAGCTGCGATTTTAGGAATTGTACACATCATCTGTACGATGGATTTACATACAGATCGTCATCTGAACATGGGCCTATATCTGTAGGCATGTATATGTAGGGAAACATTACGATTTAGATGAATTTCTAAATTATGTACATGTTATGATAGTATATGTGTTGAGCATGGGTATGCCTCCCTTAGTAATTCATGTCCAACATGTAAAATATCATGATGTAATGTATTGCAAATTGGTGCAGGTCACCGTCCGCGTCAAATCCTACTCATCACATCGTAAAGCATCTCATCCAAATATTATTATTATTTTTACTTCATGCTTTAGGGGGCAACTGTTAAAGGTCAATTTTGGCATCATCCCCCAAGACCCAGTAAAACTGGGGATCATCCCCCAAGACCAATGAATAGATTCTATCATCCCCTTAATTTCAGTTGATATATTCCCTAAGTGAAGACATTCCTTTAATGGCTTCTATTGTGAGATTTTCAAGGTTTGAAGTATATGTTATGTGACCCATTGACTCACCAACGCTCCTATGCAAGGGAATAACTACATTGCAGTGAAACTACCTGCATGCAAGGCTGCAATTCAGTGCACTTCCTGACACTCAAGAGTGCGTTAGTCACCTGGGAGTGAAATCATCATTGTTCTAGGAATATCCCCTTGGCCAGTGCCTTCTAGAAAAATCCATGAGTGTCATACTTTGAATACAAATGTCCATCCAACACCTCTGAACTTGGAAACATGTATTAGCTATTATTAGAGATCCATTCAATGAGAAACTACCTTCAGTTTCCCTATAAATTGAGCACTCATGTAAGTGCTAGGGAGGGATAATTTGTGCAAATTTATGCTGTTGGATTCTCAATTGATAAGGGCTGGAAGTACTAATATGCTACTGATATGATGTTTGATGTGATGAGGATGGAATGAAGTTGGAGCAAGTTGACAATAAATCAATCTATTGGTTGTGATATTCTCCTCATAATTTCTTAATAAATATATCTGTTCATTTTCCCATACATATGTTTATATCTCGTGAAATGTATTCTTGATTATGTATGTATTCTCAGATCTAATCGGTTTGATTTGGTTAAGATAAGTAGATACTTATATATTTGTATGTTGTTTGTTGTTCTCTATTTTTAATTTCAGGAATTGATCTAGCGACTTGAGTTGGATTAAGAGAAACGACAACAATGACAGAAGGAGAAGGAGAGTGAAAAGGATAATAAGTAGGTTTCTTTCCTTTCTGTATATCTATTTATCTTAGAGAAAAGAATAGTTATATTTCTTTTGTTGTTCTGAGTGAAGGAACACCATACTCAGGGAATCTAGTTTATCTGTAGATTAGAATTTCGTATAACAAATTGGCGACCATACTGGGGAGAATCCTGTCATTCTTGGTGTTTTTGCCTATTTTTACCATCATCGGTAGCATATAATTTCTTTTATCAGTCATTTGAATGATAAAATTGCATTAGAAGTGTGTTTAGCTGCTTGTTTCCCAAAATTAGCTATGCCCAACACACTATTGGTTAGGGTACATTGCACTATGTTCCATTCAGGGGTTATATGCAACGAACTGTCTCCCCTTAGAGGCTGCATTTCTCCCTTAGCCAACCAAATTCCATTCAAATTTTTCTTTGCTTTCAGTTTCAGCCAATTGTCTGCTGTATTCTCAGATGTTTAATTGTTCTTAGAGACCAGTAAACTTTCCTGCTCTTCCTCCTTTGAAAAGTAATTTGTTCAATGCTTCATTAGCTATTTTCTTTGTCATTGGAAAATAAAATTCAAAGTAGTTAATTTTTGCATTAGATCAATTTTGTTTTCGTTAAGAAAATTTTTGTTTTATTCCTCATTTCCTGTAGGAAAATTTTCGTTTCATTCTTCATTTTCCAAAGATAAATTGTTGTTCTATTCCTCATTTCTCAAAAGATTTTTTTTTTTGATTGATTTTTGCATGTAGTTTCCTTTTACTCATTCAAATTAAAGGGAACTCAAAATAAAAACATGCATGTGAATTTAGAGATTGTGTGTGTTGCATAGCAACAAGTTAGAGAAATTTTCATTTAGTTTGTGCTCTTTCTTGTATGCTCAAAATTAGATTACTCTTTCCCCTTAGTAATTATGATTTTCATTGAAAAATCAAAATTGAAAAGTTTTCTTATCATTTAGTTTTCATTTTAGGAATTTCAAATTACATCACGCGGTGTACCTCAAAGATAAAATTTTAAACAAGATCAACTTAAAATTCACCTCAATCAACCTAAAAAAAGCATTGTAACATTAACGATAACATTTAGAAGGTCTAGGCTAGAGACGTGTTCCGACATTGTTAAACATAACAGCTATTGCTAACTTGTCTGCGATACATTCTAAGTGTGATAACTCACTCCATGTACGTAAGTATGTCGGAGCTCATCCACGTAACTTCAGGTATATAGGGTGGTGTTCTATTATAAAAAGTATAAGTGGGTGCTCTCACTGTGTGGTTTCACATTAGACATCACTAATACAGACTTGGGCCTCCACGTACCTTCGGGTATATTTTGGAGGAAAACTTTAGGTTGCTTACCATCCATTAATAACTGAGTCGGCCACCTTGTAATTTTTTATACACCGAACACAACATTCAGGGAGATTTCCTGCCCATACTTCTGGTTCACTAGGAGGTATTCTGCAGTTCACAATTACTTGGTAAACCTTTTGCCTAGTATCACCCTTTTAATTGTTTTTTTTTTTGTAATAAAATCAATCAGTCATTGTGGAAGAAGAACATCCCTTTCCCTATCATTCGCGTAGAATAGCACTTAAACCACCTTTACCACCAGAAGCCATTTTTGGTTGGCGAAGGCGACATTGTTCTACCGAAACCATTACTATCAGTAACTTTGGTGCATCATCTTCGTCACATCTATGAGAGTCATCTCGAGTTGTTTCTACATATCCTAGTTTATCTACTGTCATAGAAATGGAGTCCTCAGAGCTACTTGTGGAAACTATCCATCCAATTAGTGAGACCATACCTCTTGAACCTGATGTTTTTCAATTGGAAGTTGATCTAGATCCCATCGTTATTTTACCAGAACATTGTAATATTCCTAAAATTAGCCTGCAGCTAATGGGAATATTAAATTTTGTTTCTTGCACTTAGTAGGTGAATAAATGGGGGAAAGAGACCCATACTTGTCTTGTGTTAGCATAAAATAACTCTTGGTATGAAAAGGGGATATATTAGTGGCTGGATTTTGCACTTCCCATGTGTGAACAGGAAAATAATCATGTTGATTCAGTCAAGTTGACCAAGTCAACATCGCAGTATGGAGGAGCAGTCTTGATAGAGCTACAACGCAGTTTTGGAGGGAAAGTGTTCACATGGTGTTGGAAACCCTAATAGGTGGGACCCAAGTTGAGGAGGCTCACAAACCTTATAAGGAGGAAGATAGCAGAAATTTGGGGTTAGCTTATGGATTATTGATTTTGGTCTGCTTAGACTCCTGAGCATTCTTCAGCTGTTGAGTTGAGTATGCAGTGTTGTTCAGCACAAGGTATTCCTGCCTAGGGATTCCTCCTCCTTCATTGAGTGATCTCTTGGAGCAGTTATGTTCTTCATTTTCCCACATCCGGGCTTGAGGCCAAGCATCCTCCTTCAGCCACAACGTTATTCCTGTAGCAGGGGACATTGTGTTGCAGGGTGTTGCAGTGGGAGACTTACAACACCAGCGCCTGAGCTTATCTTTCAGAGGAGGGAGCTCCCCTTGCTTTGCAAGATCTGTACAGGAGATTCCAGAGCATATTTTACATATTGGCATGTGGCCAACTCACTTATCATCTTCTACAATGTAGTTAGCTTCAGAAATTGCATCATTTTCTAGAGTGTTGCAGTAGCAGGGTTTGATCCCTTGCCGGTGAGCTTTTTCCTTGGAGGAAGGGCCAACCCTTCTCCCAGAAAGCTCTGTATCTTATTATTATTTTGTCATTTGTATAATTCAGCTACATTTATTTAGTGCTATAGTGCAACTACATTTTTTAGATCTAGATTTGCAGATCTATATTTTTATACATTGTACTCTCATGAAACCCTTGTCGGGTTACTCTTGTTTTGTATAAAAAGGAAGGAATCTCCACTTTCTCAGCCATTGGATTACTGTAGTCTCCAGATCTACTATTTCTAATTATTTTCTGAATAAACCCTCATTAAAATAACGTTGTACATGTTTAAGTCCCTTTTGCATGAGTTAAGCTATGGGGTTTGGGTTTATTTGAGACATATTGACTTGGGGAGATCTGTTTATGTTGGTTAGAATGATTTGTTTCAGGTCCAATTCTGGATATAAGTTTTATATGGTATATTATAAGGGATCCAAGTCCCATTTCTTCCATATATGGCGTTATTTTCTGAAGACAACCATTTTATGCCATATATTGTTGCATTTCCCCACTTGGGAAGGAGGATATAGGCCATATTATTGCTGAGGTCCATTCATCTATTGGTGAGATGTTCTCTTACATATAGTGAGCTGATTTACATTGCCGAGCTCATGATTTTCTGAAGCTCCAACTTTAGAATATCTTTAGATATTCTATTTATTGTAAAATTTTCCCATTTTGGGATATTACAAACTTCTAGATCTCGAAGTAAAACGATCAGAATTTGTTCCTTTATCGGTCACTCCACAGTCCATCGTAGCCATTGATTCTCCCCATTCACGCAGTCAACCACCTGAAATACATCTAGAGCCCAGCGACAAAATTCTTCCACCTGGTTTGATTCTGATTGAGGAAGAACCTCAAAAAGAAACACACCCCTCAACTCTGACTCATTTTGGGTTGGGACTTTATATTTACGAGACTATTCCTTGGTTGAATTACTCTTCTTCTTTTGATCCTATATCACATCTTGTTCCCGTAGATCATATAGGGTACACACTGGGTCATTTAACCATGGCTGAGTCAACATCTCCGGCTGTACCATTTGTTACAGTTGCAACAACACCTATTGTTGCTACTCCATCGATGTTTACCACATCACCCGAGTCACATCTTTATGGTGGTCCTTCCATCCCACTGGGTTACCAATAATTATTTGGAACCTACTCTGGTGCATCCTCAAATCCATGGATTTCACCCATGTCATCTTCTGGTATTTTATCTGGTACATCTCTAATTAGTACTGAATGGCTTGATCCTTTATTCACATCTTCAGTGCAACATCAAGCTACTCCATATGGGTATATTCCATCCAGTACAATCTCAATTGGACTCCCACCATTTGGAGAACAATATATTCCATATTATTTTACTCCTCATGCTGGGGGGAAACCTATGGCCACCCATTTTGAGAGTATTATGTTACTTTATGGTCACCCAAGTTTTGGAATGATTGTTTGTCAGTGGCAGCCTATCCTACCCATTCAACCACAAACAGTTGTGCATTCATATCAACCAGTTCAACCTGTCGCACCTACATCTACTCCACTTGTCAATACTTCATTACCCCATTTAAAATTTCAGTTGAATGTACCTGAACTGTCTTAGGTAGGTCCTTTAACCCACTACCATCAAGTTTTGGGCCCATAGATCCCAACTCCTTCGGCTAGTTTACAAAAACCACCTGTATCAAGAATAATTTATTCACAGGCTGGATTACAATTATTATGGGATGTCACAGGCTCATACTAGTCTTCCCTATTCACAAATTGGTCCAAGCTATTCTATTTTGGGCTATAATATTTGCGGACAATCAAATTGGCAACCACAACCTCAAATGCCACAAAAATCATTCCAAAAAAAAACAACTTCTATCTCCGGATCATTGATAGCTATAGAAAAATAGGAGGATTTGTTTTAAATTGGTTTGTGCTGAAGAAAAACCTCTCTTATTTTTTTGAAAAACATCTCCAGGTGTCTGGAATATGCATTTGAAAACATGTATAAAACAAGAAAAAACCAATTCTTAAAATATATCCCAAAGAATATGTAGAACTTGTGAGAAAAGTGAAAGAGGTTAATGTTATTTGATTTGTGTTTGACAATAACCTCTCTAAGTTTTGCAGAATTCATCTCCATTTACCCATAAAATTCTCTTGAAGTTGACTGATCAAACAGTGAAAAAACATAGAAATCCCTTTGTATCTTTTGGTAAAATCTCATGCAACCAGCTTTGATGAAGTCCTCTACAACACTAGGGTCTTCCAAGGCCAATTTTAAGTCCATAGGTTCATACTTGACCACTGAACCTCCCTTGTTGGTTTTATTATATGTTGCCATCTCCTCCAAAACACTGCCGCCTTCTTTGAAAGTTGACACCTGCAAAAAGTGTATATGACAACAAGCTGTTTGTTGACACATGGTGGAAACTAACCTGTGACAATAGCTAGAGCTATACTTAGACAAAAGGTAAAAGGAGAAAAAAGCAGCTAATAGGGATTGACAAGGTAAGTGATTAGTCTCAAATGCATGAAGGGTTAAATTATGAAAAATGAAAAAGTGGAAGTGAGACAAAATGATGAGGTGGTTTGATGACCACGCATGACACACATTTAATAATGATATTAAAAATGTAAAAATGTGATGGAAAATTGACCTCTACACTCTCATAAGGTGACAACTCATCAATCTCTAAACTGTTTGCAAAAAATATGAGTTCTTAGCGAATTTAGTTAGAAAGTTGGCAGATTTTCTACGAACTTGTCAGGTGAGTTCATAGTGAAAATCACTTGTTTTGCATAGAATTCGCTGCGAACTCAGGAAAAATAAGATAGGTGACTAAAAAAAAAAAATTAAACCTATGCATGGATATTTTTGATGGATTTCTATGGATTGGACCATGATGGCATGGCATGTGGGACTCTTCAAACTTAAGATTATGACCAATTCACAAAATTTCATCAATTTCATGAATTAATTTGACAAGATAATTAAACCTACGCTAAATGAGCATCCTAACTAAAAAATGAAATTTGATTGGTGATAACACATCACATGGTCATAATTAATACTGAATGTTGGAATTCCATAGTACAAGGTAGAGAATTTCAAAGTTCGTTGTTACTATCATTTGTAAACAATGAGAATTTAAATATGAGAAGCAAAAGGTGAAAACAACGATCTATAAAGAGGAAGAAACAAGATGTAATGTTCCAAAATTTTAGCCTCAAAGCTAAATGGAACATTAGAGTTAGCAGCAGCTTCAGCCGGTGAATAAATGGGTAGAAAATCCCATAAGTCACCTAAGGAGGATAAAAACACTCCAAATGTGAAAGGGGACACTATTTATAGCCTAATAAAACACCTCCATGTGTGAACAGGGATAATATCAAGCTGATTCAGTCTACTTTGACTAAGTCAATAGCACAGTTGTGGAGGAGGAGGAATCCAAGGAGGAATAACACAGTTTTGAAGGGAGATGTATCTTTGGATAGAGATGACCTAATTGAGTGGGGCCAAGGGCAAGAAAAATCATATTTTATATAAGGAAGAGGATGGCAACATTATTCTTCATGTCTTAGATTATTATTCATGTTTGCTCAGACTTTTTCTTCCTCTTGCTATTTAGCAGGGTAGCAGTGTTGTTTAGCACCGGGTGTTCCTGAGCGGGAATCCCACCTATTTCCTTTGAGGAGCCTCATTGGGAGAGTTTTTATTCATCATTACACATCAGGTTTTTAGGCCAAGCTTTAGCCAACTTCATCAATGCAGTTTTTCTGGAGATTGTGCAGTGTTGCTGGGTGCAGCAGTGGAAGGGATTGGAATCCTTGTTTTTGAGCTAGTTTCTCATTGGAGGAAGGTTTCCTTCACTTGAGGGACCTGTTTGGAGAGCTCCAGAGCTGATTTCAGATCTATGGTATCAGACCACACATTTCCCATACATTCCCAACACTGTTCCAGCTAGGGAATGCATTATTCTGGAGGCAGTATTCAGTGCATTGTTTGGTGGCTCCGTTGCAGTGTTTCCTTGTGATTGAGAGGTTCATCCTTTCATGGGAGGAAGCCTTTGAGGGATATACATCGGATCATACATCTTTCAGCCTTCTACACTCATGTACTTCAGTGTTGTAGTGGTGATTCAGTAAATTACCGAGTATCCCATTTTGTATGTAGAGTGTTTGACAAGAAACCCTTGCCAGGTTATCTTGTATTTTGTATAAGGAGACTAGATATTAGTTCTTAAAGAATATTTGATTAATATATGAGTAGATATATTTTTCTCCTATTTTCTGAGTGTAAACCCTCTCTTAGACTGCGCAGTCCCTTGTGCAGCAACTCCAGTATTTTGCAGTCTTGGGGTTTTAACACATTTTGGCAACCCTAGGTGTGGGAGATCTGTTTAACCCACCTATTTTGATTTGTTTCAGCTCTATTCTTGGGTTTAGGTTTTATATTGATTAATTTATGGGATCCAAGGGTAAATTTCAGTATTTTATTGAAAATGTTACTGGAAATGCATTTTTAGTGCACGATTCATGAGCTATTCTAGATTTGGAATATTACAGTGGTATCAAAGCATGATCTCTAGCTCATCCTGTGAGATCCAGCTATTAGAGGAAGGAGAGATGGATAGAAATCAGAAAGCTTTAATATGTGAAGGAATAAAGGAAGACAAGCTCACCAAGCTTCTTCCAAAATCTATGCATAGCTTTCAAGGAGAGCTGAAGAAAATGAGATTGGAGTTGGGATCTCCAAAGGAAGTTGGATCTAGAGAAAAATCTAGATTTTCACATGGTGAGTGTGAGCATGCATCTACATACCATGATGCACAGCGCAGTCAAGTGCCCAGATCTATATTGAGATGGATGGGAGGAGGAAAAATACCTAAGAGGAGAACTCTTAGTGATTTGTTGCAGGAGTATGAATCTCAAACTAAGAGGTTTAGAGATCATACTGATTTCCAGGAGTTTTTCAAGATCCAGGTGGAGAAGAGCAAGCAACATGATGCAAATAGATTTCTTCTATCTAATTTTTCCGGATCACCTACATGTTCAGCTGGAGCTTGGGTGAAGGAGCAAGACTCCTATTCTTAACAACACCATATTTCTGAAGATGAAGCCATCAGAGTTGCAGCACTGCATTTTAGAGGTGAGGCTCATGCATGGTGGATTTTTGAATCTTGTTCTTTAAAGAATGCATACACTTCCTCTTATGCAAGATTCATTGAAACATTGGTGGGGAGGTTTGGTGAAGAACTTCCTAAGACACATGAGCAAGGAAACTTGGGAGAAAAAAACCCTTGCATGTGATGGAGGAAACTCCACTTCAGAAAACCATGGGAAAAGCTGACATATTGCATTACACATTGCCGGAAGCAAGAACTCTAGTTCATATTCTTCAACAAAAGGACATGGGGATCTCTTTTTCAAAAGAGAGTCTAAATATTGAGATGTTGCCTACACACATTGATGAAGAAGAAGAGGGCAACAACGCTGTCACATCTAGAGCACAACCAGTGCCTCATGCAGAGGGAGGAGGAGCATATGCTCCAACAGGAGGGATTCTTTTATCCTTACAAGAATTTCCCCAGGATCTCATACATGGAGGTCCCAACACAATTAGTGAGAAGCATGATTGTGCAACACTGCAGCTGGAAGGAGGAGGTAGGGAGGAAGAGCAACATCACTTGATGAGAGGCACACACCCTTCTCTATTTCAGAGAGCTAGTGAAAAGAGGAGGCAGACTGTATTGCGCTGTGAAATTAAGGGCAAGGTTACCCAACCATATGTACAGTCCCCTCTTGACATTGATGTCTCACTACATGGAGACATTCCACCTAGGAGGCCACCAGATCTATCATTGATGAAATACATCTTGTCTTGGGGTTCATCACTCTTGGGTTTTGGAGAGGTGAAGAGTTGGGGGAGAATTTTGGCATGGGGGATGTCAAAGTAGTAGGCAACAACATGAGGAGAGCTTCACATGCCAGATCACCAACGTTGTCTATAGGAAGGATTGATCCTTATTAGAAAGCTCAGCTCTAGGTAGAGTACTCCAAGGATCTTGGTTCATACATGATTCTTGATGACCTGGATGGAGATGATCGATACATGGTGGATGATGTGGTTATCTATTCCTATGGCAGGATCTTCTTGACTAGATCTTCTAGTCTCAAGGAGAAGCTGCTACATGCAGCACATGGGGACTTCTCTTCTATGAACTTGAAGGCATATTTCCATTTGATGGAGGAGTTCACTTGGGAGGGCATCCAGCATGACATATATCAGCATATGGAGAGATGCATAGCCCAGATGGTAATGAAGAGGAGGTCACAACCACTTCGCTACTCTTTGGAGGTGAGGGAGGATTTCTAGTTGAGCCATTTGAGCTCAAGATATCAAGTAAATGATGGAGGAGGTATCATTTCATATTTTGTATTGTAATTCTTCTCCTTATTTGAGCAGCATGATGTAACAAGAAGAATTATCTCTTCTTGCATATTGTATGTTGATGTACTTGCAGCTACTTGTAGCATTGATTTTGGCTATCTTTTTGATGGTTTGTGGGGGAATCCACATGATTCTTGGTGTGCACCATTGACACCATATTGTAACTTCATGATTTCATCTAGTGAGATGACTGTGGCAGCAAACAAGTGGCTGGTAAAGCACTTGTTATCTCTTATTTTGATGTAGGAAAAGGATGCACTATGCTGGTTCCATGACTGGAACTATGATTCACTCTCCGGTTGTCATTTGGAAACTTTTTCTCATTGTACTTTGCTTCCATATATTGCTGATATGTTTATGTTCATGGGGAGATTTATTTGGAGAGTGGTATTGAGAGGGAATATGCCCAGTGGGAGCATGATTCTCCCCACTTTATATGTTGTACATTTTAGGAGGAACCATGGGAAAACCTTGATTGCCACATCACACTTTTTCTCTTCTTGTGGGAGGAACCACTTGGAGAATTTGAGGAGGCACTTCATGGCTGAATTATTTGTTGGGACATCATACAAGTTGACCATCATGATCTTACTCTATGGCTTGTATGAGGGAGAGATGAGGTAGCAACAGAAGTTGTTGTTGCTGTGGTTGTACTTGGGAGAGTTTGGGCAGAAATTTTCCCATACTTTCCATGATATTTCCGGAGAGAAGGAAGGAACATTCATGGTGCAAGGAGGCTACCCTTCAACATTGGAGGATTATGAGAGGCTTCCATGTCGAAATAATACCTCACATAAAAACATGATGGTGGATGGCTTTGGCATGTGGAATTTCAAAGGAAGAAGTCATGGAGTGACAAGGGTCTTGTTACTAAAGCCTACAACGCTGTCACTTGAGAGCATGTTTCTATTGATGGAGCGTTCCAAAGGGAGTACACACCCTCTCCTCTTGCAGATTTTTATGAGGGGATCCTCATGGGAAGACCCACTCTTGGACCTCACCTTCAGCTCACACATGATGCATGGTAAGAAGTACATTTATGTTCTTGTTAATTACTCTATTGAGTATTTGTACTTTCTCACAATATGTAAACAGTGCATTGCACCACATGAGAGCAAGATTATTTGTGGGTTTCATGGTTACTTTAGGGCCAAATATTGTAATATTGATAAGCCATCTCTACATGACTTTGGGAAAGTTTTGTATTGCTTTGATTGTACATAGCTGGTATATATTGCAGCTTACTACTTTATAGTAAGTGAGCTAACATGCACAGTTGCAAATTCTTTGAAGAACAACTTGCCACTAGATGCTCCGAATCAACAGTTGAAAGGACTGCACTGCATCCACCAGAGAGACCATGTGTATCATCCAAAATTTCACATAACCTTCAACCATTTTCTGATTTGGATACCATGTGGTGATGATGTGCCATTCATCTTGTATGGAATGGTTTGGGTTGACATGACTCGTGACCTTGGAGGAAGGGTCCTTGGAGAACCAATCTTCTTCTTTCCATTGGAGGGCAATCATGTTGCAGCCCGATATCAACATACCCTCTACACTAATCATCAGTTGAGAGGAGGACAATGTGGGATAGGCCCTCTTACCTATCATGTTTATTTATTCATCCCACCTACATTTCCGGAGCACAAGGTGGAGGAGATTTTTCATGAGTTACCATATTGGAGGGTGACTCACTTCATTTGGATGATAGCATGGGTGAGGGAGGCACTCATTCACCATGATGATCATCGCTCCTACTTTGGGGAGGCCATGAGACAACAATTAAGTTTCCATTCACACTTTCCACCTTTGATTGATGTCGACCATTTGGTTTTGCACACTTGGGAGGAAACATGATGCAGTGATGGAGGATATTGATGGGAGGATACATGAGGAGGAGGGGAGGAATTTTTCTCTCCTTATACATTTTCTTGAGGTCAAGAAAATATTTTGGAGGGGAGGACTGTAATGTTCCAAAATTTTAGCCTCAAAGCTAAATGGAACATTAGAGTTAGCAACAGCTTTAGCCGGTGAATAAATGGGTAGAAAATCCCATAAGTCTCCTAAAGAGGATAAAACCACTCCAAATGTGAAAGGAAACACCATTTATAGCTTAATAAAACACCTCCATGTGTGAACAGGGATAATATCAAACGGATTCATTCTACTTTGACTAAGTCAATAGCGTAGTTGTGGAGGAGGAGGAATCCAAGGAGGAATAACGCAGTTTTGAAGGGAAATGTATCTTTGGATAGAGATGAACTAATTGAGTGGGGCCAAGGGAAAGAAAAATAATATTTTATATAAGGAAGAGGATGGAAGCATTATTCTTTATGTCTTATATTATTATTCATGTTTGCTCAGAATTTTGCTTCCTCTTGCTGTTTAGCAGGGTAGCAGTGTTGTTTAGCACCGGGTGTTCCCGAGCGGGAATCCCACCTCTTTCCTTTGAGGATCCTCATTGGGAGAGCTTGTATTCATCATTAAACATTATTTTTTCAGGCCAAGCTTCAAAAAACTTCATCGACGCATTTTTTTCGGAGATTGTGCAGTGTTGTTGGGTGTAGCAGTGGAAGGGATTGGAATCCTGGTTTCTGAGCTAGTTTCTCATTGGAGGAAGGTTTCCTTCACTTGAGGGACCTGTTTGGAGAGATCCATAGCTGATTTAAGATCTTTGGTATCAGACCACACATTTCCCATACATTCCCAGCATTTTTATAGCTACGGAATGCGTTATTCTCGAGGTAGTATTCAGTGCATGGTTTGGTGGCTCCGTTGCAGTGTTTCCTTGTGATTGAGAGGTTCATCCTTTCATGGGAGGAAGCCCTTGAGGGATATACATCAGATCAGACATATTTAAGCCTTATAAACTCATGTAATTTAATTTTGTAGTGGTGATTCAGTAAATTACCGAATATCCCATTTTGTATGTAGAGTGTTTGACAAGAAACTCTTGCCAGGTTATCTTGTATTTTGTATAAGGAGACTAGATCTTAGTTCTTAAAGCATATTTGATTAATATATGAGTAGATATATTTTTCTCCTATTTTCTGAGTGTAAAACCTCTCTTAGACTGCACAGTCCCTTGTGCAGTAACTCCGATATTTTGCAGTCTTGGGGTTTTAACACATTTTGGCAACCCTAGGTGTGGGAGATCTGTTTAACCCACCTAGTTTGATTTGTTTCAGCTCTATTCTTGGATTTAGGTTTTATATTGATTAATTTATGGGATCCAATGGTCCATTTCAGTATTTTATTGCAAATGTTGCTGGAAATGCATTTTTAGTGCATGATTCATGAGTTGTTCCAGATTTGGAATATTACACAAGACATCATGGTCTTGACATCCTTTTAAAGGCAACTTAGTAGGAAGCTTCAACATCAGGGGCCTAATTCATAGGTATATTAGTAGGATAGTCATCATACAAAGGCAGAAGGTCAAAGAGACAAAGGCAAGCATGATGACATGCTTGAACATCAGCAAGGGGGAGATGTTGGCCCTCAATTTTGGTAATTTTTTCCTATCCTAAATCCATTTATTTAACATCATATTCCATCCTATTTCACCTATATATGCCTCATTTTAGTCCTATTTTTCATATTCAGGTAACTAAATTAACTTTTTCAATTTTGGAAATTTTTGTAAAATTGGGTTTTAAGAGTAATTTTGGACTGCATTAATAGCTCCATTAAAGTCATATGTGTAGGACCCCTGGGCGATATCTGAGTGCATATTTGGAATTATTGGGAACCACAGATGGAGAAACACCTATCGGTTCAGTCAAATTGAGCAAAAACATGCCTGGACAAGGCTGGTCAAACTTGACCTGTCATTCAGGAATCCCTAGTAAAAAGGGGATTTTTTTATTTTTTATTTTTTATTTTTTGTCGGTCAAAGTCTAGTTTATATTATCATATAAAAATTTACAATAGAGAACATCATAGCTGTGTTACATTTAGGAAACTCAGAAGGCATGAAGTTCCTAGAAATACTTGGGTGCTTGCCAAGGCATATGATGCTCTTGGTTATTGTCTGCACAAAATTACAAAACAACCAAAACAACATTATCATCATGGAGGAGGGTGCAGAGAACCTACTTGAGGAGCCGTGAAGATGCATCCCTGGTTGTGTATATGGTAGTCAATATGGTCCACTTGGGCTTCTAAATCTCAGAGGTGGTTATGAGAGTGCCACAGAAGATGACACAGACTCTCCAGAGCTTCAAGGGTTTTATTCTGCAGGTGTTAAATATCATTAATGTAGGCCATGGATTCATTACAATATTCATGCCTTTGTTGGTGCAAAGTGTCTAGGTTGAGCTGGATATGTTTTAGTTGGGAGGAAATTGATTTAAGGGTGGCTGGAGCCTCAACCTGTCCCGTTGAATGAGCCAAAGATACTGTCATGGCCGCCACCAAATGTTGACCCTCGGTGGATTCCATATGTGAACTAGAGTCCCTAGATTCTTGGGAATTCTCCATCATGCCCAAGACCTCCACGCTGAGCCTGACATCTCTCTCTCTCGACATGCACTTGTCTAACACCCCCCCCACCCTTTTCTAGGTTGTAGCGCCAAGTCACCTCAGGCCCAACAGCCCTAAGACCACCGCACCTTCCTTGCAACCTCGACCAATTATATCACTGAACACCTCCCGAGCGTCATGGAGAAGATTCACTATACCACCATCAGCAGTAATGCCACCCTCAGATGAGGTGTGAATTCCCCACCTTCCACAAATTCTAATCGCATGAGAGCCAAAGTGCTCAATGAGCCCAAGGCATAACCACCTTGGGGCTTGGCCAGAGTAGAACCCTTCCTGCACAATCCACTGGCTTGATTCTATTACCCGAGCGGAGCACCAGAACCACCCGTCAACAGGCACCCCCTTCGCTCAGAAATCACCCTCACCACCTTCACCCGTCTCTTGGTGCAACATGCTATTTTCGTTGCCAGGATTCCACCCAGCGTTCAGGTGCTAATCACAGGTTCACGTCTACACTTGCACCAACCTCGTATCCTAGAAGTGAAGCTCAATCCAAAGCTTGAGAGTTAGCTTTTTCTCATCTACAAAGACTGGATCACCAACCTTCGCCATCGCTCGCGAATGCCGAATGAGCTGCCTCTCGTCCATTGCGCGCTTATTTGCTATCTCTTATGCCATAATTTCTCCTACCCCAGGGATCATTACCTCTTGAGTGCGGGAGGTTAATGAGTTGGTGGGCACATGGTTGGGGCTGAACTGGCCATAACTATCCGCTGCCCACCTGTCTCATTAATTTGACACCCCTAATGAGGAAAAAGGGGCAGATTTATTATTTTGTGGGACTTTTCCTGATTTTGTGAACCAAACTTGATAAGTTCGACTTGTATGGATGGATTAGGATTGATAAGGTTGTTATATACATTATAGCAAAGTTTTTTTATGATTTTCCTATGTAAACTAAGTTTATGGACCATTTAGGGGGGTAATATGTGTAATTTGGTTTTAACATTATTAGAGACTTTTGAGATAATTTGTAGAATCATTTCTACTGTTCTATTTGATGTTCATGTTGTGGATGCTTTATTAAGTTAGTTGTAGCTGAATAATTCTTCAGGTGTACAAGGAAAGGTTGGAGGGCCCCATACCAAGCTAAGTACACTTTGGTTAAATTTTGTATAAATCAGCATAGTTTTGATTCAGTATTTCTTGTTTTGGTTTAATGACTTAGTTACTTAGACGTGTTAGGATTTATGTATGATTTTTTGGATTATTTTGGTTTAAAATCTAATTTGTGTACGAAAGGAAAACCAAGGATTTAAGTTAAATTCTCTTTCTATAAAGTTATGAATCACAACTAAAAATCATCCTTTTTCATTTCTTGAATTGTTTCTTGAATTCTAGTTTATGATTTGATGCAATGGTAATGCTGTTGGAGTAGAACTGTGTGGAAGGACAACGAGGACCTCCTAAGTTAGGAACCTATTCTCTTGCTTTCTACCCATCACAAACTAATGCTCTTTAGTCTCTCTTCTTGAGGACAATACTGTGGGGAAGGACAACCAAGACCTCCTAAGATAGGGTCCTTTTCCTTTTCTCATTGCATCTTGAATCAGAAACTTTTTAGTTTCCTTAAACTTCAAACTTATAATTTTAATATTTATTTCCATTATTTTCATCTAAACAACTACTTCCTACACTAGTTTAATCTAAGATTCCATATAATTTAGTTTTCTTCTAAGTTTACCAACCCAGATTGATAAGTAAAATAGATTCTCTAATTCACCACCATAAATTATACCAACAACTACCTTTCCCAATTTTCAGATCAACAAGAAGATGCCTAAATTTCAGCTAAAAATGCCCTCCAAGGCATGTGACGCTTCTGCTAAAAAACACGATGCTTTTGTCTTGGATGCTTTCTGGATAGGTGTCAGTGAAAAATGATCAAAATCTTGAGGTTAAAGATGTCCCATGAGTTGTTTTATGGATAATAAAGTTTGTTTATACCCCTCACTGTTGAGGAATCATGTGATTAGTCAAGGAGACAAAGACTCATATTTATTAGCTAAATTTGGGGGGACTGTTTCTAACTTCCTTCAATTCTAGGTAATGACTCATTAGGTGCATTTATGATGTATTTTGGATTAGGTTTCGACCCAATGAGGTGGCATATTCTCTATTTTCTATATGTACTCCAACTTAAGTCATTTTAGAGGTTGGATATTTGATATTGCAGTGTGGAGCTTATGTACAATATTTTAAAATGAAATCAAAGACATGTTGCAACTAAAATTTTGGGACTCCAATGGTATGCTTATTAGAATTTTTTTTTCTCAGCAACACCATCAAGTTGAATTTTTATGCTTCCATGAAATTGTTGATCAGCGGTTGTCAGTGATGTCAACCCAAGCAACACCAGGGGCTAACCCAATATTGCATGGGAATTTTGACCTAAAAAATTAATATATTCTGGGTCAATAATGCTTTTTATGGTTTCTACTTGTCGAGATGTTTCCATTGATATATGGCACGCCATGTAATTCTTCACAGTTTGAGAGATATTCATGTTTGAAGTTTGTACCCCCAGTTAGTGGGATAAAACCCCATGGGGTTGGGGAATGGGTCATTGAAAAGTTATAATTAATATTTTTTAAGCTCCTAAAATCCCCCCCACGTTCACTTGTTGAAGCCCCTCTCAACCTAAGCATTTATATAAATCGTGATCCTCATTTCCTCCTTATGCAAGGGATTTCACCATCTGAAATAGGTCATCATGGAATTTTCGCTCTAACTTTTTTTCTATGAAGGTTTAGAAGCTGAAATTTTTATTAGGTGAAGCCGAAATCCTGAGGAAGCTGCTGTAAAAATTTCAGATCAAGGTGTGCAATATTTTTGGAGATAGGATCTGTGGAAGTCAGGGTTTTTGCAGGCTCCTAAAATTAATTGCAAAGAAGTGACCTTGGTAAAATTTTCATAAATATCTCTCTCAGTATCGGATTGGAATTCCATAAAAAGTGATAGATAGTGCACAGACTGTAGTTTTCTCTTTATAAATTACAAAGCTGAATGAAGAAACAATGACATGTGGCACGCCGTACAATTTCGCTCTGCTGAATATTAGCGCATTGTGAGAGATTGGGTATAAATATCTCTTGAAGAATTAAAATTGGGTTAGACCTGTGGCATTGGAAAGACAACTCAGAGGATTACTACAGGACTGAAAATCAGATATTGAGGATCTGAAATAACATAGATACACCAGATTCAATATCGAGCTCCTAGAAGGCAAGAAAAAGCTAGATCATGTGTTGTCAAGGGTTGCAAAGGACCAGTATTTCTATGGAAGAAAAGAAAATCAAGGTGTAGCAGAAGGTAGCATGACAAGAGTAGCAACCAAGGTGCATAACAGTAGCAAGAAGTTCATCATATGAAGTCTTCAAGTGGGCAGCACTGCATACAATCATTGTACTAAGTCATTGTAAATACATTATTGTAAAAATTGTACTACTGTCTATTTGCCAAGGGTTGAAGAGGTAGTGTTGGGAGGTCTAGGATCATCATTAGGTGGTTGTGTCAAAGTTGGGGTTATGGTCTAGTATATCTTCTTCTTCTACATCTTTCTATATCATTGTAAAGTGGACCATTTTCCCTGGTATGGGAGTCCATTCTTCTTTTATTCTTCTATAGGGTGGTAGGGTGGTGCTAGGGTGAGTTGTAGCTCATTGGGTGTTGGGGAATCCATTCAGTTGACTACTAAAGAATCTCAGGCGTTGGAGCATCCATCCAATGGGAGCTAGAGAAGAATGCTTTTCTAGATTCTAGGAAGTTAGAGCTTTATTTTCAATTGGAGTCGAATATTAAAGAATTATTAGAAAAGCATTAGGTGGTTTTTGTCCCAGAGTGAGTTTCCACCTTAAAAACTGTGTGCATTTTTGTTCCTCTTGTTTTCTGCTATCATTGTACAAACACTGATAATAATTGAAGATTAAATAATGCTCTAATTGAAAGGAATACCGATTCACCCCACCCTCTCAGTATTTCCAACAATTGGTATCGGAGCTTGGTTCCTTCAATAGCAGTTTAACAGCTGGAAGGAGGTCATGGAGCATACCAAGAATGGTGTGTACCCCTATTCAATGAAAATAATTATGCACTTTGGAAAGGAAGAATGGAGGTCTATCTCTGCACAAGGTTGTGAATTATGGGACACCTCTAATAAAACAGATTCTACATCAACCGTGGGATGAATTGACGACATTCAATTTAAAATGATACAAAAGCGAAGAATATTATCAGTGGACTTATTGAATCTGCTTATCATAAGGTGTTGGGTTGTAAAACCGCCAAAAATGTGTGGGACAAGCTTGAGAATATATATGCAGGTGACTCAAATGTCAAAGAAGCAAAGCTTCAAATCTATAGAGAAAAATTTGAGAAACTCATAATGAAAGAAGATTGCAACATTGCTGCATACTTCCAATACATTGATTGAATAACCAATACTCTGGAAGGATTGGGAGAGCCAGTTGATGAGAATACTATTATACGGAATATTCTTAGAACGTTACCAGGGAGATTCAACCCAAAGGTATCGGTCTTAGAATACAGTGCAAATCTAAACAAACTCAGCAAGGAAGAATTACGTGGATTTCTCATAGCATATGAAATGAGACTTGATGAAGAAAAGTGTACTTCAAATCTAGAAACTACGTTCGTTTCATCTAAGTAAACCAATAAGGACAAACAACCTTCAATTGAAATGAAATGCACCTGCAAGTGTGAAGAAAAGGGAGATGATGGAGAAGGTCTTTCAGATGAAGAATATGCTTACTTTACGAGAAAACTAAAACCTGGTAAGGGAAAAATCAAAGGTAAAATTCCATTGATATGTTTCGGTTGTGGTGAGGTTGGGAATTTCGTAGCAAAATGTCCGAAAAAAAGTGATGGAAACTCAAAAGTAAAGAAAGGCTTTAAGAAATTCAACAAGAAAGGAAAAAAGAAAGGATCCAAAAGGAACTTTCTCTCTAAAGAAGATAGCTCATCATCCAATGAAGAAAGTGATAGAAAAGAAGAAGCCAATGAGAAAGTATTGTTTATGGCCAAGCACAATAAACAAGAAGTATCAAACAATGAAGAAGAAGGGTTGACCATAGAAGAATTTTATGAGGAGGAAATCAAGCTTATAAAAGAGCTCAATGCTGAGAATATTCGTTCCAATACTGTTGAGGTTGAAGAACAAGTGCAAGGTCTCAAAATTGAGGTTGAAGAACATAAATGTATTGAAGAGTCACTCCAAAAGAAGTTGGAAGAAAGAAACCAAGAAAGGGAAGCATTAGAAGCTGAAGTAGTCTCACTACGTAAGGAAGTGAAGAAGGGGAAAACTGTCCAAAACTATGCCAAAAGCTCAACGGCATTGGAAGAACTCATCAGCAATCAACGATATTACAACGACAGAACTTGCCTCGGTTACAAAGAAGAACAAGCAGGACCTTCTACAACAAAATATAATGAACCTATGAGATCTGACATACATGTAGACTTCATTGGACAAGATTTGCAAGCACATCCTTGGAAGACGATTCCTCGACGAATATTTTCATCCAGGTACCAACATATTTTTCATGGTTATTGTTATTCATGTGGAAAATTTGGTCATAAAACTGTAGAATGTCGCACGTACCCTAGGAACCAATACAATTCCAAGAGATTCTTCAAATATGAACCTCCCAGGGCTCAACGAAACATCAATAGATTTGAACATTTAAGAAATAATATGGAATGTTACAAATTTCAGAACTTTGGACACATAGCTAGAGACTGCAGACTTGAAAATCCTCTAGAAGAATCTTTGAAGCCACAGAATGAACGAACATGGAAGAAGAATAAGACTGATAATTGTGCTCTCGCTCTCAAGGCTCAAAAAAATAAAGCTGTGTGGTATGTTGATAGTGGTTTCTCAACGCATATGACTGGAGATAGAAGGAAATTTGTATCTCTGAAAGAGAAGAAGGATGGAACCATATCCTTTGGAAATTATGGATCTTCAAATGTTATAGGATCAGGTACCGTCACTCTCGAAAGCAAATATGTTATAGCCTAGAATGTTCTATTGGTCGAAAACATGAATCAAAATCTGCTCAGTGTTGGAGAAATGTGTTATCAAGGACAAACAATGCTATTCAACTCCATAAAATGTGAAATCAGGAAAGGCAGGTATGGTAAAATTGTGGCTACAACAAGTCGAGCTCCAAACGACATATATGTTCTGGATGAAGAAACTAAAACATGTCTACTAGATAAACAAGATGAAAGCTGGTTATGGCACAAACGGATGGGTCACATAAACTTTGACAATATTGTCAGGATAAGAAAAAAGGAAGCAGTACGAGAAATGCCAAAAATCTCAAAACCTTCCAGCACACTATGTGAGGCATGTCGGCATGGCAAACAGACAAAAGTCCAATTTAAAACAAAAGAACACTTTGCATCACATCCATTGGAATTGATACATACTGATCTATGTGGTCCTGTGAGAACAAAAGGCTTAGACGGAGAATTATATTTCATGTTAATGATAGATGACTATACCAGGATGACAGCCGTCAGTTTCCTAAAGAAAAAATCTGAAGCATTTGAGTGCTTTAAGAACTACAAGGAGTTGGTTGAAAATGAAACTGATTTGAAAATAAAGTGTTTAAAATCAGATAATGGTGGAGAATTCACTTCCAAATTATTTCAGCAATACTGTGATGAAAATGGAATAAAAAGGCAATTTTCAACAGCACGAACACCTCAACAAAATGGAGTTGCTGAAATCACATGTATGCTTCTATATGATAAACCTTATGAGTCTATAAACAAAATTCTTTCTTTTTGTTCTCTGTTTTATAAGATTTTCATGAATTTTTTCTACTTCCTCTGATGAATAAACTATTGTAATATGCTCATTCTAACTCTCACTTTTCAAACCCTATACCACTATGAAAATATAAGTATGTTTCTAAGTATACCTACCTAGCCTCATCTTCATCTCTGCAGTTGTTCATTTGAAATCAAACCTAGAACCTAGACCTAGTTCCTAGGTTGACACTTCCTATCGAGCAAAATTCAAAACAAAACACTAATTCACTGAGCATATATCTAGCCTAAAATCGTTTTCTTTCCAGTCAAATCACTGATTGTGAAATTGACATAGAGAGATCCCTCTTTGGTTTGCTAAGGCTAGCTACCAAATCTAAAGATTGGTTTGAGGTTACCTCCTCCAGTCTCCTTTCTCAGCCTTGGAAATGGAGGGAGTGATAACACCACTGACCCGAACTTAGAAAATAATGAAACATAATACAAATATAACCATAAAAATAGAGATGCAATAGAAATAACACTTTTCATTAATATCAAAGAACTAAAATATGCATAGAAGCAAAATGGAAACAAAATAGCTTGAGCGATGGTATCTTATCTCTGAGAAGAGATGTGGCATATACATGACTTTGAATTGTGTTACAATGAGGCTCAATGAAATTTTTATCATTGAGAAACAATGGGAAACAATAAAAATAAAAAAAATAACCCTAGGAGATGAAGCACCAGAAGCTTGTGGGCCCTGTTGGGGTAAGTTGGAACATCAACTTCCCAGGTTTGTGACTTTGGCATACAATCTCCGTTTAGCTATCATAATACCTCGTTTCGAAGATCTAAAAGAGAGGAGGAAAAAAAAATGGGCAAAATAGTTTGAGATTTTTCCAACCTCTCATTTTTCCCTATAAACGTCTTTTAGTCCCTAAAAACGGCTCTAGAAGTTTTGGACCCAAAAAATTGCCAAAAATAGTAAAATGTGCTACAAGTAAGGAAACTGGAAAACTGAAATAAAAAATGGCAGGGTCCAAGTGGAATAGGTGGGTGGCCAAAAGTATCCACTGACATATGAACCATATTGCTGCTCAACTATTGGCTGATATGGAGGAGGAAGAGAAGACTACATAACACTCATAAAAGAAGTGTAGGAGGGTATTCCAAAGAAATATGACATGGGAGAGGTCCATGGAATGGATTCTGCACCAGAAAAGGTACCATAAAATGATTGGTAACCAGGAGAGATAGATGGGCCACCCTACAAATGTGTCTCTCGCGATGTTACAAACATGGATGAGGTTGCAAAATGGGTTGTATCGGTCATAATAGTAGATACAAGATGAGAATTCATAGCAGATTCAATCATGGTTAATTGTCCCAAGGAAGATTTTCATGGGAAACACAAGAGTGAATTGAAAGAAAAATAATCATACAAAGGAGCTTGTGATGGATTATTCGGAGAAGGAAAAGGATGGGCCTGGTAAAGACGAGTTCCTATAAAATGAATATGAGAGTAGTGTTGAGACTCTTCCTGAGGAATATATTCAATACTCACAAGACCTGGTGGAAGTGGTTCACTATCGGATCCAAGATATATAGATTGTGGTTGGGTATAATACAAAGGAAGAGAAGAAGAATGTCATGAAGTAACAGATGTAGGTAACTGTGGTGCCTCAGGTTGTATAACCTTAGGTTGTATTGTCTCTAATTAAATATATTCATGCTTAATAACCTCACGTAATAAAGTCTAATGTGCTTCTGTTTTGATTGTGTTGAACTCTCCAGCAAATGAAGAAGTAATCTCAGGTTCAGTATTCACAGGAAACGATGATTCTGGTGGATCTATTCCAGGTGGAGGACCATAAGTAGTCTACGTATTTTTGTTCTTTTGACGATGTCCAAAAGTTGCCTCAGGTGGAGGAGGAGGAAATATTTGCATCTTATGTGAGCGATGAGGTTGTTCTTCCATGTTGGTTTAATAAATTTTAAAAATTAACAACAAAAATTAAATAAAAAAGGAAATCTAGGAAGAATGGTTTACCAAACAACTGTGAAATGCAGTATACCACCTTGGAGACCAAGGTATTTATGTACGAGGAGGAAATCTCCCTTAATGTTGTGTTTGGTGTATCACAATATACAAGGTGTCCAACTCGGTTACGTAAGGTGAGGGTAGCAACCTGGTGTGGACTTCCAAAATATACTCAATGATACATGGAAGTGCATTATGTGGTAGTGTTGTCTAATGCATAACCATATAATGAGAGTGTTCCCATATACTTTTCATGCATGGAGTGCTATGCAATACACTCAAATGTACCCCTGGAATGCAACAATGGAAAAAGTGAGAGCTCCTACATTTAAAGACGCCATAACACATCTCTAGCCTAAACCTCCAAATGTTTTGCGTTAATGTTTCAAACATTGATTCAACAAATTTTAAAGTTTATCTTGAATTATGTTTCATTTTTTCAAGGCTCACTGCAAATTTCACCTGAATATCCTAAATATGCAATCAAACATGACAAAATGATTTTTTTTTCAATGAAAATCTATGTATGGGAGGGAATAGAACAAAGGCTAATGAAACATATAGGATGCAATAAACATAATTTTTAAGTCAATTCTCTTAATACAACTGTTCCAATTTCCAATTTCACACACAAAACCCTAAATGTAATGCAAAATGCATGTGGTTTTTCTTTTCAATCCACTTATTTTTTAAATGAGATGAAAACTAAGATTTTTTCTAAATCATTGACAAAAGAAACTGTATATAATTATGATTGTATTATCTATTCTTTCAAGAAATCAATCATCAATCAAAAGTTTGCTAATGACCTAATTGATAGGAACAAAGAAAAATCCAAACAAATTCTTATCAAAGGCTAGAAAAACCAAAAGTAAACCAAATGGATGCTTTTCAGAGACCAAAACACACTCAGAGACTGAAGAAAGACTACTTGAAAAAAGTAGATCAGAGAGAAAGACACAAAATGGTAATTTTTTGCATGTAACAAGGATAAACACAGGTGTTGAATGGGCACCAGTGCTCTACACCGCAGGTGTAGAGAAGGGTAGGGTGTGTTGCAACACTCTATCTATAGAATAGGGGGAGTGTTGATGCATATCCAGCCAAATTACGACACAAAAAATAAAATCAATCTTAGAGACAGGTCTTCCTAGGGTCAATCAAGGTATGAGTGGGACAATGGAGGCCAGTTCAAGATGTGAAACGAGTGCTAAGGTCAAGGAAACCACTAAGGGAAAGAAACTTTCCCCAACAAATTTTCCAATTCGTTATGCAAAATTTATAGTTGTGGACAAAAGTATGTTCCCTAGATATACTGGACTGGTCTAGAAAAACATAAATAAAAGAATATAGAGTTTCCCTAAGATAAATTGAAATATGGGAAAGATGCCTACTTTAGATTTGTCACAAGCTTCACTTTCCTCTTGGATTGTAAGCTCCAATTATAACTACGATTGCTATAATTATAACATGCACATACAACCAAAACAATCCAAGGATATACAACATATACAACATGATTCAATCACTCTATTCAATGAATCAACAGAGTATTGAAATACATGAATGTAAACATAACATAACACATATAGGAAAATAGTATAATCTTTGTATTAATATAAATAGGAGAGAATTTAAAATTTTTGGGAAAAATACTGAGAGGGGGGGTGAATCAGTATTTAGGGCTGAAAACTTTTTACTTTTTATTTCTCTTAAAATCATATGCTATTTTACAGAATCCAACATGTATGTCCAGAGATCTTATTAGATCATTGCATCATTCATTCATCAAATGTTTAGCAAGCAGTAAGTATGAAAATAAATAACAAAACAAACCATCAAACGCAAGCCACACATATGAACACCAGTTTTTAAGGTGGAAACCCAATTCGGGAGAAAACCGCCACTGCTGTTATCACAGTCTTCAATATTTATTATATAAAGAAAACTTCTTACAATTTATGCTAGCACCAAATTATACCAGCACGCAGGCACCCACCTGCAGAAAGGCTACAACCTTTTCTCGTTTACCAGCTACCACTGGAAGGGAGCTACAACCCCCTGCTCTCGTTTACCAGTTAGCACTGGAAGGGAGCTTCAACCCCCTCACTGAAGGCTTTGACCCTCAGTACTACTGCAGACCACGTTTCATCCACTTCCACACAACATACCTTGCAGGCCACCAGATTTATTCATTTTCTTCAGAGGTGCATCATTAATTAAGATCTCTCAGTGATATGTTACCCATTCCATACAAATATACTTCAGAGTGAAGTATTCATTCACAACCCTTACTCATGCATACGTTCTTCGTGATTTCTTCAGTCGATTAAACCAGGAATTAATCGTCATCTGATCTAGAAATGTTGATCAATCTTCATATTCTCAGGTGCACCATAGATTCAGATATATCAGAGTTTATTCATACAGATATCTCCAAAAGAGATTCGTTTATTATCAACCCTTTTCGCATGCACACTGTTCTTCATGATTCTCATCACCTTATATAGTTTTTTCCTTTATTAAAACCTTGGGTCAAAACCATTCAATTGCTAATGGTATTCGTGGATGGGGTCAAAATAGATAATCCAGCGGGGTCTCCATAACTCACACTATTCTATTAATCTTTTTAATTAATTTAATACTTTTGAACTTAACTTTAAGATTAAGGTTAACCCTTCGCATTTTAACGCTTTCAAAAAATGTGGTAAACCTTTGACCCCGTGCGCACAAATATAGTCAATAGCCAATCCAATATGCGCACGGTACCATAAGTAAATTTCGCGCAAGTCCAACGCCCGATCACCGTTAGATTAGAAAGCTTCTAGATCAACGACATATATGCATATTGCTCGACCTCCGATGCCAAACTTTAACGTGCAATGGCCCGCCGTACTGTGGTTAGTTTCCACGCAACTTTATCAAATGACCACCGTCCGATGGTTTCCCTTGAGATCAACGGCACATAGCAATATCGTTGGACATCCTGGGTCGAACGATAATGGCCGATGGCGCACAGTGACAAGCGGTTTTCCGTGGGTCCACCTCGCCACGCATCAACGTTTCTATGGAATCACTCCCCAACCAGGAAATACCACCCATCACCGAAAGGTGGTGCGATGAAACCTAGAAACCGCCTTCACTATTCACTCGGTCATGGTTCCGCTCTTCCACTCAGGGTTCCGTCACGCTTCCTTTTGTTATGTTCCACCTCTTTCCTTCTAGGTTCCGTCTGTTCTATTGGAAGAGGTTCTCCTCTTCGAGCAGTCACGGTGTTTCTTCATATTACAGCCTCATTCCTCGGTGTTCCTTTAATCCATCTACTCCGACACATAGCTCCGCCATACATAACCCTTGTGGCTATGTTTTACAGTGCTCACAAGAATTGAATAATAACTTCAATCGATCCATATGGACATGATCAATCACCGAGATACTCTAACAATCCTCCACACAGATCACATGTGATCCAGCCTTTCCACAGGAGTTAAACCCATATTCTCATGAATGGTTCGAATAGCGAATTTTACCAGTAAATGCACAACTACAAAAGGTACTCTCCACACAGAGTTAAACCACAGATGCACAATGACACTGAGACAATTTCTCAGATGATTTGACCAAAAGAATTCTCCTTCGTTGCCAATTCCTTTGCCATCAATGACAACATTTCCAACAAAAATCAAAGATAGTGTTGATCTTGTAGAGATATCCCCAAGTTGACTTTTCCTTCCTTGCCAAAAAACACACCCCAGTTTCACCCGAATACATAAAGATGATGACTCTCTTAGATTCAAGGCAACAACATGAGGGCATGATCAATATCCAAAAGGCCACATTGATGTTGTGGATGGAAGTAAATATATAGGAGAGTGTGGTATTTTAGGAATTCTTATCCATTTACCAATGTAGGCTTGAGATTCACTTAAGATGGGAGGATGAGCTTAAGGGATAAGAGGTGAAATATTCAAGGTAGTATCATATAGGATTCAAGATTCTTATATAAGGTAAATGGTTAAAAAAACTCTTGGAAGATTCTAGAAGAGGAATATTTGGGATTATTTTTAATTTTACTAAATTTCTAGAATCATATCACCCCTAGCAAGGGGTAATATGCTCCTGATCAGCGTTGTTGCAGAAGGGAGAAACCTGTTGTTGAACATAGGTCTCTAGAGGGGCAGGGTGCATTGGGGATTAAAAGCACTATTTTTGAGAAGTTATACCCATAAAATAAGTTATTTAGAAAGGTCGTGCTTAGGGATTTATGTAGGGATGATGAAATTTTGTTCACAAATTATGATTGATCTGGTTTGTAGGCCTATGGACCAGATGAAAAAAATGGCCTATAACACACAAGATCTAGAAAAAAAATAAAACCCAAAATAATTTTCACAAAATGAAAAATAAAACACAAGGTTCAGTAGGAAATATTAACAAATTACTTACAATATATATAGTAAAATTCAGGCTTTAATTAGTAGATAAATATTTTATATCCCAAATATAAATTTGAAAATAAGTGATAGAAATAATTTTATTCTAATGTATTGGCCAAACTTCTTAGATTTTTTTTTATAGATCAAGCCAAGAAGCCAAACAAGATGAAGGTATCCTCAAATTCTATGTACTTGGGGGTTTCCCAAGGGTTGAATCACCTAAAGATATATGTACACTTTTAAAGATAATTTTTTATCTTCAAAATGGGTTTATAAACATATTTAAAACCCTATACACATTTAAAACCCTCAAGATCTAGAGACACCTACTAGATCGAGTGAGAAAAAAATGTTTCTTTTGAACCCAACACCTAAAGAAAGATACCTGTGTTAATATATGATCCAACTATTGGTTATTGAAAGAAAAAAAAAATCAATATTACAATATTAGAGCATTAAGATCATCCAACACATACTATAAATCATTGAGAGAGAGTCACCTTGAATTGAAACCCAAAAAACTTATGCTTTATTGTCAAAATAAATATAGTAGAGCTTAGGTCAGTGCATCATTAGTTGTTGTTGTAATGAGGACCTATAAAGATTCCTTATATATAAAATTAAAGGGATAAACCCCTCCAAGTGTAGAATAATAGCTAGTAACTCGATCCCTAGCTTGATCCTCATCAAAAAATTTTGAACCCTTGTTAAGCTGCCATAAATCTCCAAAATAATTTGATATTCCTTGTTTACTAGGTGGGAGTGATCAAAATTTGACTTTTAGACCACTATAGGATCTTTAAAAATAGAATTGTTGTTACTCATGAAAAATAATTAAGTGCTTGGTCCAAAATATTTGATTTGTTGGGAAAATAGCCTTCGTGAGTACAACCATTTTTTCTGACTAGGACGTCTTTCCTTGGAAATGAGGCCCTTTTTTTTTACCTAAATTTTTCCTTTGAAGAATAGCCCCAATAATTGTTTGATCATTTTCCCACTTGGAGAGTAATTAATTTTTCTCTCATTTTATTTTTGATAATTTCTAGCTAATTTATTTTGTTTTATTTTTCTAGAAAATTAAATAATAGAGTCAAGAGGGGATTAAAAATATTTTTCCACCCTCTAAGTGGGTCTAGAAAATATGTTGGTAATGGTGTTGTAATTATGAGGAACCATTCACCAAAAAAATTCCTAGACACACTTTGACATCAAAATATTACAATAATCAACCCTTAGAAGAGAAATTTCATACATAGACACAACCTCTTTAGAGACATCCCAATCTTGTGACACAAGACCCATGATCTAGTATGATAAAAATACATAAACTTGATAACACTAGGACTCACCTAAGACCTTATCAGTGAGTTCCACCCTAGCTTTGGGGCATGTTTGCAAAAAAGACTTTGCAGATTATTGTGTCTAAATCATAAATAACTAGGGAGGTTAAAAAACTCCCTAGAGTGAAACCATTTGACAAGAATAATAGGCTTACCTAGGTGTTGTTACATGTCTTAAAAGTCATAGTAGATTCATTTTATAATAAAATAACATAATTTGGGATTACAATGATGATTATTACTCAAAAATTTTGATACACTACTTTATACTCTACTTCTTGGAACTATTGGCATGTACATGGTCAACATATGGATCTACTTGGGGACACATTTCTTCAGTGAAGGAAAGTGAGAATCCAGAATCTACATCCAAGGAAACAAAGTAACATCGTATAGACGTTCCTTCTAATACACATCAAAATCATCATATATATCATCAACTGTTGGAATAGAAATCCTTCTATAACAATGAAATATACAAACTATCCAATGAAAAAAATAAAATCCTATTCTTAAGACATAAAGGAAACCTAATCTAGGAGAATAGAGTTAGAGATACAGTACAAAAAATTCCCTATGGCATTATGTGTCATCGACGAAATCCAATATGGAGAAGTTGTCTTCTCATAAGAAGATCCACCTAATTTCAGTTTCTGCACTACAATTAAAATGATATGATGTATATTTTGTGGGGACAAAGGTGTACATTAAACGTCGTAGTTGGAATAAGGTCAAGTTGTACATTATACAAGTTGTAGTTCGAATCTCTAAATGCAGTGATTGTAAGCAACAATAGCAGAGACATGCGAGAGCTATGGAATAGGAGGATGAGACATTTACATCATGGAGCACTCAGGATCCTTAGGGATACCATAACAAGAGTTCCAAAATTGAGCACGAAACATGATGATGTGTGCAGAGGGTGTGTGCTAGGGAAATTATTGAAAGCAACATTCAAGCTTATTGGTTCGCTCAAGAAAATAAATGAAGTTTGTGAGACTTAAAAGTTTTTATTTAGAGTGACAATAGAGCCAATGGTGTGTTTCATTTTATACATTCAGTTATATGTGGCTTGTTGTCTATAAAATATCTCAGGGGTTACAAATATTTTATAACATTTATCGATGAGTTCTCTAGGAAAACCTAGATCAATGTCTTGAATACAAAGGATGAAGTCCTAAGTCACTTCCAAGAGTTTAAGGCTCTTGTGGAGAACATGAAAAGAAGAAAGATCAAGGTACTTAGAATGGAAAATGGAGGTGAGTATTCAAAAGGAATTCATGAGGTTCTATTCAAAGAAAGGCATTAGAAGGGAGTGGACAAATCCACATAACCCATAGCAGAATGGGGTTGGAGAGAGATGGAAAAAAACGATAGTTGGAGTAGTGAGGGAAATGGTATATGACCCGGATATGCCCAAGTTTATATGGGTAGAGGCATGTAACAAAATAATGTATATTCAAAATAGGGTTCCTCATAGAGTGTTGGGAAGATGACACCAGAAGATAATTTTACAAGGATGAAGCATAAGGTTGGACACTTTAGGATTTTTGGAAGCATAGCTTATTGTTGCGTGCTAGATTATTGTTAGTATAAATCTTAATCGCAAGCGTACGAAAAAGGCTCACTTTAGCCGCACATAACAAACAACCCTAAAAACAAATATGGCTACCAATATCTTTAGATCTACAATTATTTGACCAAGTTGAATGCAGCAAAAATCTATATCTATGTATTAAAATACATTAAGGAGTAAATAAAAGCAAGAGTTGCACCATGCATCCAATAGACAAGACAAGATTGTTTTAAAGAATTTTTTGTATTTATGACACCTGGGAGGAGAACATAGAAAGATGTTACCAATCCTCCTCAATGGGTTGGGTTCTTGTAAGTCCTCATCACTTCAGATCTAAAATCCCTCTCTCTTAATGGTGTAGAAAACCCAGACAAAAATGGAACTTAAAGGGAGCTCACAAGAAAAATGGTAGCAAAATATGACAATGATGGTGGATCAAAGTCAGACCAAAAGTATAGATCCAGAGTGATCTTTAGGAAAAAAAATGTAGTGAGTGAATGGAAAAACCCTTCTATTTATAAAAAAATATTGAGTTAGTCTAGATATTGGTGCATAATTAAAATATTATTAACCAATTCTAGATCCAACATTTATGGAATATTTTATCATATTTGTTGGAGGGAAAAAGAATTTGACTTGGGTCATCCCTTTATTTGTAAATAATAAATAAATAAATGATTTATTTATTATTTTAAGGATGTGGTTGAGTAATAATCAAATAAATAATGATTTATTTAATTATTTATGAGTGATTTAGTCAAATTTAACAAGAAATATTATTTAAATAGGGTTTAAATAATTATTCCTAGAAAATAATAAGATGAATAATAATTTATCTAATTAATTTTCCTATTTTGGGTTAAATATGACTAGGAATATTAATTAAATTGCTATTTAACTAATTATTCCTTGAGGAAAATCAAACAAATGTGGAATTTTAAAATATTTCATCATGGGGTTTCTTGTTTAGACCATAAACAACTTAATATATGTGGTTTAATAAGTTATTTTTCATAGTGAAAGAAATTTTACTTAGGGTAAAATTGGTCTTACAAGTGTACTTAGGTCCATCTAATAGTAGAAAGTTAGATGACCAAAAAATGGTGTAACAAATTGCCCCCCAGCATGCGAGCATTAGGAGCTAATCGTATGAACGAAGTATGTTGTAAGAACTCAATCACTAGACACCGAAGGGGAAGTTAGAGAAAGAGAAATATAAGGTAGACCAAAGTGCTAAAGGACTAGACCCTGAAGAGGTGAGACTTATAGGTGCGACAAGTCTCTTTTATGAGCAAGTACCTGTGCTATAGGCAGTGGGGGAGGAATACCTATGCCCACCAAGACAAAGTACAAAGAATAATGCGTCCAGTAAACAAGGGATCGAACAATATAGTACATGCTGGCATAAACATGAGCCAGGTAAAAACATGATAATGAATCCCACATACATACTATGCCTAGGATAACAACTAGGACTTATAAAATAATATCTGAGTACATGATATATAAGTAAAACCAAAGTTCCCCTGTAAACAGGAAAGGGCTTTGAAAATATGGCTGATACATGCAAACTAAAAGGCGTTGCAAGCGACTGAGGTCAACATCATCAAATCCATGGAGCTACATCGAAGGTTGTACTGAAGAGGTCATCTGGGCATGTGGGGGGCTACCTAAAGGGCCACCCCTTCATGAGGTCTGAAAACATCTCACACACACCCGGGGATCACTGGTATCATTTTCTGCATCACTAAACCATCAAGTATACAGATCTCGATCATGCTATAAGGAGCTGGAGCTGAGAAACAATCAAGTCAAAGGGGAATAAGGAGTCCCTTTTCCTGATTTGAGGCACTGAACAAGAGTGGAAGTTGGAACCAAGGTATGCCTCCCTCTAGACCTATCTTCTGGAATGAATGATATGATGTCGAAAAAATGAGGTCCACCATAGGTGAGGCAATAAGGGATCCTAAACTAAGGCACGAGAGAAAATAGTAGAGCGACTGAGTAGCAAATAGATGACTTCCCTTGTTAGAGCATAAAGGGCATGGATGACCTAGCAGTGACTGACACAATATCAAAGGGGATAGGGGACAGTAGGACTGAAGGCCATAATGTGTGACATGAGAGAGGAACCAAGAAATGAAGGTTGGAGAACTATAGCGGGATACAAAGGGACTCAGGATAGACTCCATGGATGCAATGATGACTCAAATAGGATGCTCTAAACAAGGGAAAATCGATGATGCTTCCACACAGAAAAGGTCCAATGGGGACCATAAAAACATGAGCACATGATGGTTACTCACGATGAAAATCGACACGAGCAAGGACAAGTATATAGGCAAAGTGGTGCCCCATGTACAAGTGTGGCAAGTGAAGAAATTAGATTTTGAGGAGTGGTGAAGTGAACCTTATTGGACAAAATGTGCCTTGGTAAAGTATCAAATCACAAAAAACTAATAGATATCCATTTGAGGGCTCAGTGAGATATTTCCAAAAGTACAAAGGACTTTTCAAACTGAGCTACGGTTTGGCTGTAGCAGGCGAAAGAAAAATCATGGGTTTCTCTTTTAATAAGGCATTTTCCCTCCAAATTCACTCATTTTCAAGTGGAGCTGTGGTGAATGTAGAGAGGAGAGAAGGCCCTAAATCTTGTGGAAATCATAGAGGGCAAACCGACCACTGGAATCGGGATCCATCAGTTGCAGGTAAGAGGCCTAACCCTACTCTTTCATTTCAGTGGATTGAAAGTTCAGTTTAGGTTCCTAGAGCTCAGGAACATACCCTTGCTCTTCTTTACAAAAAACTAATAGATATCCATTTGAGGGCTCAGTGAGATATTTCCAAAAGTACAAAGGACTTTTTCACCGAGCTACTGCTTACGCCGTAGCAAAGTAAAAGAAAAATCATGGTTTCTCTTTTAATAAGGCATTTTCCTCCAAATTCACTCATTTGCAAGTGGAGTCGTGGTGAATGTAGAGAGGAGAAGGCCCTAAATCTTGGGGAATCATAGCGGCAAACCCAATTAACGGAATCGGATCCATCAATGGTGGCAGAGTCTGAACCCACTTCCTTTACCATGGGATTGAAAGTTCAGTTTAGGTTCCTAGAGCTCAGGAACATACCCTTGCTCTTCTTTACGACCGGGTCACACTTTTTGGGGCAAAAACTATGACCTGGGTAGTAGATTTTGGGTAGAAAACTGCGACCTGTCCTAGGATTGGGCCTGAAAAGTGTGACCTGATAGAGAGGGGTTTTTCTGTGGTGTTTTTTGGCTGAGAGCTAGGTTTTTATGTTTGGATACAGTATTTCATATATGTACAATGACAAATATGATGGTTTTGTGTAGATATGGCATAATTACGGATCATCTAGAGAGAGAGAGACCTGGACACACTACGGTCGGAGATCCGAGAGGATCAGGGTGTTCCCAATGCATTGGCCAAGTTGGGGTTCTAAAGTTTGCGCAGAACCCTTTGATGAGAGTTGGAGAGCCCTTGTTGGCCCGGATTGTTAATTATTGGGATCTGGACCATGAGGTATTTATAGTGCAGGGGCACCAGATCAAGTTGACGGTCTAGGATATATATTTTCTGACTGGTCTCCCACCACTTGGGATGGTAGGGAATACTCAGCCAGTGTTACTGCGAGGGTGGAACATCATGGAGTTTGTATAGCGCCATTGTCGACTGGGTCTCCATGTCAAAGGGACACGGATACCCATCGGGGATCTAGAGAGGTTAGAGACCCGTGCTATGGTCACTGCGGTGCTGCAGATCTTGAGAAACCAGGCACTCCACCACATCACTGGAGGGCATATGATACTTGTGGAGAGTGTGTTGAGTGGGACCTACTATGGGTGTGCCCAGATGATGCTGTCGTCGTTGAAATGAAAATTGTCGCAATGAAAGCGGCAAGTGAACCATGACTATGCTTATGGTACAGTGTTGTGCTCGCTCTTCTTTGAGAAGATCTTGACACTTTGACCTCACATACAACTCTAGGATGGGGGCCCTAGGGAACCTAGGATGTGTCGGTGGGGGCGACTACTGTGTAGAGGAGGATGTGGGGTGGTCGGACGGGTGTTCTGACCCGAGTTATTTTCTAATTGGGATGAGATGCCATTGTACATAGACAAATATACCTATAATGGGATGAGTTATCGTGGGGACCCGAATTTGCCACTGGTGCCTGGTCGAGTATGGGGGCCTGATTGTAAGTGACAAATTTCTAATATTTTATGTGCATTGTAAAGTTTCAGAATATTGTATATGGTACTGATTCTTTCACTTTTGGTATGCAGATACAGTACCGGTAAAACCGACCGGGTATATGGGACGACCTGCAGTATCAGGAACTACCGGACCTAGTGGATCGAGAGTGCCACAAAATGAGGATGCAGTATCCCTCCTAGAGGACATCTGTCGTAGATGTGAGAGGCTTCTAACCGGTGTTTTAAAGCGAGGCTGGAAAGACTTAGATGACCAATACATAAAGCCATGTATTGGTCTACCCTCGAAGTGGCGAGGGGTCATGCAACACATGGCAATGGCTGGATAGGGGATGTGTGATATACAAGTTGTAGGAGTAGAGCCATTGGCCCGAGATCCTCCAGATAGTGATTAGGTGTAGGGGCAGATGGTGCCCTCAATTTTTAAGTTTTTGTAACATGCTATGGGAATGTTATATGTATCAGAGTTAATGGAATCTAAAACATTTTATACGACACATATTATGGATATGCATCGCTTTGATGGTTTTTATGTTATTGTCTTGTGTTAAATTCATGTGCTAAAAGCCAATCTAGAATATTTTTTTCAATGCTATTTACATAGAGATTTTGTGCTCTAGGTACATGAATGAATGTAATGATTTCAAATTCACGCATCAAAATCTTCACTCGTAAATACCTTCTAAAAAGGATAGGATTATGCACACAATAGACACCATTCAATTGCATGACAAGAAGTAGGGAATCTAAATGAAAATGAAGGTGGAGGATGCAATGGGAAAGGGAATCGACTAATAAACCTCAAACTACATCATATTTGGCTTGACTATTTGTGGCAGTACCAATGCAAAAACCGTTCGAGAGAACAAGCGAATGTAAGGGGGTAAAAATGGCCCAACCTACCGAGGCTAGATTCCAGGAGTAGCGAATTTCACCATTGGCATAACCGATAAAAGGCATGGACAGGAGGTCCATCTGAAAGGTGCCATAAGACAATAAATGGGAGGATGATGAAAAATGTTGGCAACCTGAGCGCAAAGTAGAAATCGAACAAACACTGCGAGAGGGAGTGATCTGGGTAAGATGGATACTACTCACATGCCAACAGTTAGGTGGTTTGTGGGAGCTACCGGAGGTGTAGCTTATGCTCAGGCTACGAAATTCACCATAGACATAGATGGTACCATCCCGCTTATGGGCGGGAAAGATGAAGTCAGGGGTGGACTAGGCTTCCATGATGTCATCATCAAAATAAAAGATGGAGTGACTGGAGGAAGGAAGACCACATGATGTGGAAAAGCTACCTAAATCATCATCATGAGAATAAAGGTTCACATGCGCATCATCACGGGGGATGACGGAAGAAAAAACAGATAAAGGATCCACCGGTGTTGAGCCCAGGGTGATTGCTGAAGGGAGGTCGAGCGAAACAGAAGGGGGAGTCTCCAAGGGAGTTTCCACTGAGGGTCTCATGAATGATGATAGGTAGAGGATGGTGGCTGCAGGCTCCATCATCTCGACATCAGGAGGGGGAATGTAAATGGGATAGGGTAAATCCTTAGGCTGGCCTGAAGCATACTGCGCAAGGATGGGAGAGGCAGATTGGTTCTGTTCAATCTCGTACTCTTGAACTATTTCCAAAGAGGCATGGAAAAGCATGAGGTGAGGACAGTGGTGGGAGTAATAGCCATGGAGATCACACGAAGCACAAGGTTGGTTGGAGTGAATAGTCTTAGGGTTCTTGGCTGCATTCAAGGAAGAAACATGGGCTTTAGGGACCGTAGACTCAGGGAACACAACATTAACCATGGGCTTGATACGGGGCAACTCAGGACAGGTGTGGGTGGCATGACTGATGATGTCACACAAAGCACAAGGATTTGGAGGCAGAGGTGGAGCAGGGTCATTCGGGGAAGCCTTGTCTTTTGATGCCTTCACAACAGGAGAAGGTTCTTGTTGAGGTGGTCGAGGCACTATAGCAGTGGGAGAATTCATGGGGACCAGTTGAACTGAGGTTGAAGCAAGATAAGGTTTGGGTTGACCAGGTAGGGTAGCGGCTGGAGGATTGAGGTAGCATACGGGAATTTCTAGGGCCAGGTTAGGAAGGGATAGGGTAGCCATGACAGGTACCAAGAACACTCCAGGAGGGGGAGCTAGGAATGGTATCTGACCGAAGGGGTAATGGCCAGGAGGGATGGATCCGAGATGGCTAAGGCATGGAGGAACTATTCCAGGAGGGTAGAGAGGCTCATGGATACCAGATGCGAGTGAAGGGCTAGGAGGAGGAGGTCTAGAAGGCTAAATGAAAGGGTTAGGAGAAAGTTGCAAAGGGCGGGGCTGCTGACTAGCTGAGGCAGACCTCTTGAGGGAAGCTCAAGATGATTGAATCATGCAAACATTCGATGAGATAGGATCAGAGACAGGAGGAGGAAGACCAGGGAATGTACCAAGTAAAGAGGAGTCTTTGTAGATTCTGGGTGACACACTGGTCAAGGGGTTGATGATTTGCATATTGGCCACTGAAGATATGATGGACTCAGGGGAGGTCTGAGACTTCGGCTCGTAATATGTCAACTGGTCAATGGTGACTATATTTCCATTATGGGGAAAAGATATCTTGCGGTGAACTACAAATGGTACAGAAGAAATCGCATAGTTGTAGCTACGACCCAATAGAAGGTTGTAATCTAAGGGGGTTTCAATTACTTCTACGTCAACGCAAATAGTCTTGTCCACAAGAGTAATAGGACAATTTCAGAACAGGCCAATGGGTTGGGAGGCATGGCCATCCCATGCTCGGAGAGTGATCATGGAAGGGGCCAACTCAGGCAATCCAAGTTGCTTCCAAACTGAAGCTGACATCACACTGGTGGATGCCCCCTCATCAATGATATAACGGGAAGCGTTGGCGTTCCGGACCTTGACTGGGATTTGGAAGGCGACGGAAGCAGGAAGGGGAGGATGTTATGACCGGTCAACATCAAAGATGATTAATCGATCATCTGAAGGATCTACAATGCCCATGGAAGATAGTAGAGCTTTTCGTTGTGAAGGGCACAACTAGAGGATTTCCAGCATTGAGATGGTAGCAGGAGATTGCACCAAATCATCTACTATACTATACGAATTGGAAGTTTTTCCAAAAGCAGTGTCTTGGTGTAATGGTCCCTTAGGGATCTTGGTATGAAAATTTTCCTTAGGCTGAGGGATCTGTAAAGGACCATTAAGTGTCGAAAGAGGCTTTGTAGAACCTGAAGAAGGGGGCTCTGGGATAGACGTAGCAGGAGGCTTGTTGTACTGACGGGACCGAGTATGAAGGTTAAGGTCTACAGTTAAAGGTTCGTCAGAGTTCATCATGAGAATCTGGTAATCGGAGGTACCAGATGGAGGAGGTTGAGTGGCCGCTTGACCTTCAGGTGGTGGGTAGCCATGAATCCTTGCTGAGGGAAAGGATTAGTTAACAAATCTGGCTGACTAGCGGCAGCATGGGGAGGGATGGAAGGGGAGGCTTTATATCCTCACTATGCTGCTTGAGTCTCCCACATTTGCTGCATCTGTGGGAAAAGAGGACAATCGTGATTGTAATGACCATAAACACCACAAGAAGAACAAGGCTTATTCGTGCGAACAAGCCTGTCCTGCTTGGGCTGAGTGCCCTATTGCGGGTTAGTAGTGTTAGGTGCATTAATTTGAGGATTAGGTCCAGGATTACCGGGGGTAGATTGATTTTGAGTGCCTTTCCTCTTCTTTTTGGAAGTAGGAGGATTAGTTGCGCCCTGCTGTGCATACACCTGCCCCCGAGGGGGCGGTGGCTGCTGTTGCGGGGGTTGAGAATGTAAGGGAGGCAGAGGTGCCAATGCTTGAGGAGCTGGAGCACCAGGCCACATATACGGATAATAAGTAGGTTGAGTAACATTGTGGTAAACAGGTTGGGAAAAAGGAGGAGGCATGTCGTATCCTGGATACATGCTACCGGGAGGGATAAAAGTGTTGGAGGTGCTGGCCCCTCCCTGAGGGAAACGATAGCCCATGGGAGGTTGAGCATATGGATGAGAAAGATCTCCAAAGATACCATTGGTTACATGTGATGCCCCTGGTGCATTGGCACCACCGGGTCTAGGAAGATTAGGTAGAATGGTATAAACATAACCCGACTGAGCATAGACCAGGTCATATTTTAACGCAATTTGGAGAGCAGCTTCTTTGGTTTGAGGGAAATGTGATGCGACATCTTTTCCTATAACAATTAAAAGGGATCTAAGGAACCAGTCCATGTAGACACGATCTTCGAAGGTAGGGGCTCAACATAGGCTCTTTCTTCTCCGCGATTCCTAGACATGATTGGATAGGCAGGTCACAGAAGATTGATGGAAAGAAGTCAAAAGTTTGGTACCAGTGTCATAATGAAGGGGAAGTTGGAAATAAGACAGAAAATCCCGGACAAGAGTTGCAAACGTGGTATGAGAGGATGAGGCCTGATCAACATACCACCTAGAAGCTTCGCCAGTAAGCGTATGTTGGAACAACCAAAGACAGACAGAGTCATCGATAACGGAGTTAGACGAACACCACATGTATAAAGATCGAACATGATTTGTAGGATCTTCTCTAGCAAGACCTTCAAACTTGGGGATGTCGGAAGGGAGCTTGGTTGGCATAGCAGGCCAACCAATGTCATGGCGTATAGGGTCATTGATCAACTAGTTAAAATCAGGAAGACTGAGGCCTGCCATATAGGGGAGCAAGGGAGCAGCTGTGGTAGCTCCTGTTGCGGTCCCACTAGTAGTATTCCCAGCATTAGGGCCGGGGTTACCACCAGGGTTAGGTCTTGAACCATAAATGGTGAAGGTGATAGGGGGAGAACCAGGGGTAGAACTAGAAGGGGAACCCAATGAACCTGAAGAGGAGTTGGAGTGAGAACTTGGTGGAGGACTAAATCGAATCCTACGCAGAGGAGTAAGTCTTCATACCAGAAACTGAGGATGAAGGCTAAGAAGTCTCCAGGGTAAACGCCTTTGTGGCGCATTGGTGAAGGCACAAACACGACTCAAAGGGAAGAAAGACCAACAAAGGTGAAAAGGTGCAGGATCAAGTGATTACAATGTCGAAACAAGGGCAGAGAGGTGCATGATTAATTGATTTCAATGTTTAAAGTATTTTCTTGACGATGTTAACCAAGCTCTTCTTCACTTAGGGTGTGTGTGTTAAGTGTGTAAATTTTAATTTTTAAACCCAAAAATTTGTAGAGAAAAATAAAAAGTGTGCTATATAACTATAAATAAACCTACAGATAACAGTATGTGAACCTGAAATAACAGAAAATAAACAGCCAATTATGCATTGATCTAAACCACGGGAGGTGGGCCTCTCAACAACAAGTTTGTAGGTGGGAAAAATTCTAGTCAAAACACACCAAAATAGCCAATAGATCTAAATTTGAGAGGGACAATGATCTAGAGTTCAGATCTGATAGAAATAGGTGCAGACAAAAAACAAAAAATTAGAGGAAAAATTGTTGTAAATGAGGTGGCGAAAGGCTATAACTTGCAGGGAAGCGGAGGGGACCTTAGAGGAAAACCCAAAAAAAAACTAAAAGGAGTTACTTTGGATGGATAAATAACCAATCTAAAGTGGATCTGAAGGTAAGGGATCAAATTTGAAAAAATGGTGAACACTCTGAAATTTCAGACAACCTGCAATGGCTAAAACTCTTCCACAAAAGGTGGAGGGTATTGAAGCCTTAGGGGGCTAGGTTTCCACTTTGATGAGTTAAAAAAAGAAAGTACGGGTCCAAAATGGGTGAAGATTAAGGTTAGAAAAACCTGAAAAGAGGCCCAGAAAAACCCAAAAAAATCTCAGAAAAATTCTTGCAAAAAGTTCAGGTCGCAGTTTCTGACCTGTTTTCTGCAGAGGTCGCATGTTTTGGCCTGTTTTGTAATATCCCCAAATTGGGATTGCTAGCAAGACATGCCTGAAATTTTTTTTTTAGGAATGTATGCTACAAATCTAGAAATCAGCCCTTGGATCCCTTAGATCTGATAATCTAAGACCCAAATCACAGAGGAGATCAGAAACAAATCAAAATAGGTGGGTTAAACAGATCTCCCACACCCAGTAAGGCTTGAAAACTGCCCAAAGAAGGAACTGCAGCAACACAAAGTAAAATTGCTAAGAAAATAATGTAGTTTTAGATAACAGTAGTAAGAGACCAATATGATAGCTCAAAAATAGCTTATAAAATGGTAAATCATATTTACAATGTGGCCGAATCAATGTACAAGAGAAAGATGGAAGGCCTTCATGAGAAAAAACCTTTAAAAGAGGTGCTGCAACAATATATTTCACTAAAAATCCTTGAAAACGTTATTTTTATGAGCATACAATAGCTGTAGGTTACAACTTAGATCTAGAACAGATCTGTGTACAAAATATTAGATCTATATCAGATCTGTACACTAGACTGTCTCTATTTTACATACCCCTTGGGGTTTCCAACAAAACATGAAGCATATGGAGTAGATCTGAGATCTCATGCAACAAATCTGCAAATTTTTGTAGAATTCCTGAAGCTTATACAGGAGTATTCATATCAGATCTGAATATGACATGGATAAGAACAAAAATCCATGGATCACCACAGTGAGAGACGAATTCTCATCACTAGAGATCACTCCTCAAATGTTGCCAAAACTCCCTGCAACTCTTCCTCCTTGAAAATAATGCAGTCCTGGAAGATATAATGTGTTGTAGACTTTATGTACAGTTTGGCTTAATGCTAAGGTATGTATCTGAAGCTCTAATGATCCAATACACTCTTGCCAATGGAATAGAAGACTTTCCCGGTGAAAAGAGGCACTAGAATGGCTTAGATCTGAATAGATCTAACCTCCACTTGCTGCAGCTTACAAAGACAACCAAACCCTCAACAGGATCTATGTTGTTGTTGGAAGTAGAAGCTTGGCCAAATTCCTGATAGTGGACATTAAATGCAAGACTCTTCCAAGAGGCCTCTCAAGGAAAGAGGTGGGATTTCTGATCAGGAACACCCAAGTGCTAAACAACAATGTTACACCATTTTTTGGTCATCTAACCTATTATCATTAGATGGACCCAAGTACACCATGTAAGACCAATTTTACCCTAAGTAAAATTTCTTTCACTATGTAAAATAACTTAATAAACCACATTTATTAGGTTGTTTATGGTCTAAACAGAAAACCCCAAAAGGAAATATTAAACAAACCTATATTTGTTTGATTTTCCTCATGGAATAATTAATTAAACCATAATTTAATTATTATTCCTAATCATGTTTAACCCAAAACAAAGAAATTAATTAAATAAACCTTTATTTATCTTATTATTTTCTAGGAATAATTATTTAAATCTTATTTAGATAATATTCCTTGTTAAATATGACCAAATCACCCACAAATAATTAAAAAAATCATTATTTATTTAATTATCCTTCAACCACTTCCTTAAAAAGATAAATAAATCATTTATTTATTTATTATTAACAAATAAAGGGATTTGACCCAAGTCAAATACTTTTTCCCTCCAACAAATATAATAAAATATTGCATAAAAGGTGGATCTAGATTTGGTTAACATTATTTTAATCATGCACCAAGATCTAGAATGACCCAATATTTTGTTATAAATAGGAGGGTTTTTCCTACCATTCTTGACCTTTTGTTGCCTATTGGATCACTCTGGATCTAAACTCTTGGTCTGACTTTGAGCCATTATCATTGTCATATTTTCCATTATTTGCTGTGTGAGCTCCCTTTGAGTTCTATCTTTGTCTGGGTTTTCTACACCAACAGAAGAGAGAAATGCTAGATCTGAAGTGCTGAGGACTTCCAAGAACCCATCCCATTGAGGAGAATTGGAAACATCTTCTTGTTTTCCTCCCAGGTGCCCTTAATACAAAAATTCTTTCAAAAATTGTTCTTGTCTTGTCTATTGGATATATGGAGCAAACCCTTATTTTCACTGCTTAATGTCTTTCTATACATAGATCTGGTTTTTTGCAGCTCTTGTCTTGATCAACTAAATGTAGATCTGAAGATATTGGCAGCAATTTTTGATGTTAGGGCTATTAGTTATGCGTAGCTAAAGTGGTATTTTTTGTACACATCGACAAAGGATTCATACTAAAAATTGGCGACTCCACATGGGTTTTCAATTACGACCGCTGTCGTTTTTCATATTCCTGCATATCCAGCTACTTCAGACCCTAGGGTTTCTTTTCAGCTTTTTTTTTTCCTATTTTCATGGTGTTTTTCCCCTATAACACCTTAAAACATTAAAATTTCTAACTTCCGCGTGTTTCTGGCCCTATTGCGCAGGTGACAGACATCAGCCGCAACTGAGACGACAACTTTTTCGAAAATCTGCCGCCGGGACACCCGGAGCTTCAAGTCACACTTTTCAGCCCCAAAACCGCGACCTGGACTCTAGGTCGCACTTTTTAGCCCATTAACTGTGACCTGGGTAGCGGAAAACAGCCCAAAAACTGCTACCTGAGCGAAAAACAGGTCAAAAACTGCGACCTGGACTTTTTTCTGGAATTTTTCTGAAATTTTTCTGGGTTTTGTCTGAACCTATGTCAGGGTTTTCTGACCTCCGTCTCCACCCATTTAGACCTATTCTTGCTCTGTTTTACTCAACTAAGTGGGAATCTAGCCCCATAGGGCCTCAGTACCCTCCACTTTTTGTGGAAGAGTTTTAGCTGATGTAAGTGTCTAATTTTTCAGAGTTTTCAGCCATTTCTTTTTCAGATTTGATACCTCCTTTTTAGACCTCTTCTATTTAGCTCTTCTCCCTTTCAAATCACCTCCTGAAGATTTTTTTGGATCTACTTTTAGGGCCTCCTCCTTGCCCCTTCTGCTTTTTGCTGATTTCCTCCTTTTTTCTAGCCACCTTGCCTCTGCCTCTTGGCTGTGATCTGCACCTCTTTTCAGCAGCTTTTCCCTTTAGATCCCTGTCCCTTTCGACCCTAGATCTATTGGCCTCTTTTTAGTGTGTTTTGACTAGTTTTTTTTCCCTCTCTTAGATTAGTTTTGAGAGACCCGCCTTTTTGGGTTGAATCGATGCAATAGTAGCTGTTAATTTTCTGTTATTTCAGCATTATATACTGTTTTTGCAGCATTATTTTTAGTTACGCAGCACACTTTTTCTCTTGCTCTCAAAACGAAAAGGGTTTAAAAATTAAAATTAACGCACGCCACACACTCACCCTAAGCGAAGAAGAGCCTGGTTTACACCACCAGGCAAAGACTTTAAAATCAATTGACACTGCACCTTTTTGCCCTTGTTTCGACATTGTAATCACTTGATTCTGCACCTCCCTACCTTTGTCAGTCGTTCTTCTTCCCCTCATGTCGTGTTTGTGTTTTCACCATTGCGCCCCCAAGGCACGCCTCCTGGAGAATTCTTGCCCTTCACCCTCAGTTTCTAGTTGATCGACCTGCTCCGTCCTGCCGTCGTCGAGCCAATCCTCCTCCAAGTCCGCACTCCGACTCCTCTTCTAATTCATTGGGTTCTCCTTTTACTTCCGGTTCTCCCCATGTCACCTTCATTATGTCTGGTCCAGGGCCTAATGCTGGCGGTGCTCCCGGCCCTAATGCCGGAACTACTACTAGCGGAACCACCACAGGAACTACCTCGGCTGCACCCTTGCTACCGTACATCGCAGGCCTCAGCCTCCCCGATTTCAATCAGTTGATCAATGACCCTATCCGCCACGATGTTGGTTGGCCTGCTATGCCAACCAAGCTCCCCTCCGACATCCCTAAGTTCGAAGGCCTTGCTGGAGAAGATCCAACCAACCATGTCCAATCTTTCCACATGTGGTGTTCCTCCAATTCCATTACTGATGATTCCATCCGTCTTCGGTTGTTCCAACGCACGCTTACCGGCGAAGCTTCTAAATGGTATGTTGACCAAGCCACCTCTTCCCATACCACCTTTGTGACCATTGCCCAAGCCTTTTTATCTTATTTCCAGCTCCCTCTCCGATACGATACTGGTACGGAGCTTTTGAACTCTTTCAAGCAAACCTCTTCGACCCGCCTTTCCACTCATGTCCAGGAGTGGTGACGAAGACGAAGCTTATGTCGAGCTCCCCCCTTCGAAGATTGGGTTTATATGGACTGGTTCCTTCGCACTCTCTTAGCTCCCATTGGAAAAGATGTCTCCTCCCATTTCCCTCAAATCGAAGAAGCCACCCTCCAAATAGCCTTGAAATATGACCTGATCTATGCTCAGTTTGGCTATGTTTATACCGTCCTTCCTGACCTCCCCAGGCCCGGAGGTGCTAACGCCCCGGGGGCATCTCATTCCACCGACGGTATCATTGGAGCCCTTTCTCATCCGTATGCTCAACCTCCTATGGGCTATGGTCTCCCTCAGGAAGGGGCCAACACCTCCAGCACTTTCCCCCTCCAAGTAGCATGTATCCAGGATATGGCATGCCTCATCCTTTTTCCCAACCTCCTGCTTACCTCAATGTTGCCCAACCTAACCATTAGCCTTATCCGCAGCCTGGTGCACCAGCTCCTCCAGCATATGCGCTTCCGTCTCCCTTTCCTCCTCCAACCCCGCAACAGCACCTACAGCCCCTTCCAGGGCAAGTATTTGCACAGCAGGGCGCGACTAATATTCCTTCTTCTCAAAGTGGGTGGAGAGGCAATCCAAACCAATCTTCCCCTGGTACTCGTGGGCCCAATCCTCAAGGTATTGACCCTAACACCGCTAACCAGCAACAGGGCACTCAGCCCAAGCCGGATAGGCCTCTTCGCACAAATAAGCCTTGTTCGTGTTGCAGTGTTTATGGTCATTACACCCATGATTGTCCCCTCTTACCCCAGATGCGGGAGATGTGGGAGTCTCAAGCCACATTGCACGGACAACATGCCTCCCCTAATGCTCCCCCTAATGTGGCCACTACTCAACCAGCTGTGTTTACTGATCCTTTCCCTCAGCAAGGATTCGTGGCTACCCAACCACCTGACGGATAGGTCGCCACTCCACCTTCCATTTCTGGTTCCTCCGATTAACAAATCCTCATGATGAACTCTGATCCATCCCCAACTGTCGACCTTCACCTTCAAACTCGGTCTCGCCAGTACCCCAAGCCTCCCGCTTAGTCTACCCCCGAGTCCCCTTCTTCCAGTTCTACAGAGCCTCTTTCGACATCCAATGGTCCCTTACACATCCCTCAACCCAAATTTGAGGTCCATACCAAAATTCCTAGAGGACCGTTACATCGAAATGCCGATTCTGGTCGAGCTGCCCATTCGTATAGCATAGTAGATGATTTGGCGCAATCTCCTACTGCCATTTCCACACTGGAACTCCTCCAGTCGTGCCCTTCCCAAAAGAAGGCTCTACTATCTACCGTGGGTGCTGTAGATCCTGCTGATGACAAAATGATTATTTTCGATGCCCATCAATCAGTGCATCCTCCTCTTCCTGCTTCCGTCGCCTTCCAAATCCCAGTCAAGATCCGGAACGCCAACGTTTCTCGGTGTATAATTAATGAGGGGGCATCCACTTGTGTGATGTCCGCTTCGGTTTGGAAGCAACTCAAATCTCCTGAGTTGGCCCCTTCCACGATCACCCTTCGAGCGTGAGACGGCCACACCTCCCAGCCCATTGGCCTTTTCCGTAATTGTCCTATCACCCTTGCCGGTAAGACCATTTGCGTTGACGTCGAAGTCATTGACGCCCCTCTAGACTACAACATTCTATTGGGGTGAAGCTACACCTATGCCATGTCTGCTGTCCCATCCGCGGTTTTTCGCAAGATGTCTTTTCCTCACAATGGAAAGATAGTCACCATTGACCAGTTGACTTACCATGAGCCACCGTCTCAGACCTCCCCGGAGACGACCATCTCTTCTGTAGCCAATAAGAAAACCGTCGATTCCTTGACCAGTGTCTCCCCCGGCGTCTACAAAGATTCCTCCCTACTTGGAACTTTTCCTGGTCTTCCCCCTCCTCATATCTCTGATCCCAGCTTATCGAATGTTTGCATGATGCAATCGTCTCAGGCTGCCCTTAAGCAACCCACCTCGGCTAGTCAGCAACCTCAGACGCAACCTCGCCCACCGCAACCCGCTCCTAGCCCTTCATCTCCGCCAGCCGGACCTCCTCCTTTTGGTACTTCTCCTACAACTGGTATCCCTGAACCCCTTTATCCCCCTGGATCGGTTCCCCCAGGCCTTAACCATCTCAGAGTTGTCCCTCCTGGTCATTATCCCGCTGATCAGATACCTTTCCTGGCTCCCCCTCCCGGAGTCTATACGGTCCCCATCATGGCCACCCTCTCTCTCCCTAACCTGACCCTGGGCATACCCGTCTGGTACCTTGACCCTCCAGCCGCTATCCCACCCGGTCAACCCAAACCCTACCTTGCTTTGACACTGGTTCAACCGGTCCCCCTCGCTTCCTCCGTTACCACCAGGCCCCCCGCACCTCCCCAGGACCCTGCCCCCGTGGTGATTGCCCCAGGAAAGAAAGGCAAAGCTCGTAAGGGGGCAACCAATCAAGACCAAGCCGCCCCGATAGTCCCCACCCTCCTCGGATACCAAAGCCCATCTAGTGTTGTAGCGAGCATGGTCGGGTCACGCCACCCACACATGTCCTGAATTTCCGCACCTCAAGATCTTGGTCAACGAGACGTTTCCCGACTCTGATATCCCTGAAGTCTACGTCACTATCTCGGATTCTATCCCGAAACTCAAAACCTTGCGCACAAATCACCCTTGTGCTTTGTGCGATTTCCATGGCCATTACACCCACCTCTGTCCCCACCTTGACGAGTATCGTTCCTCCTTAGACACGTACCACCAATTCAAGACTACGCATGACAAGATACCTTCTCACTTGTCTGTGAGTTCTACTTCGATAGGACCAGAGGATATTCCTACTCCCATTCACATTCCTCCTCCCGCTATCGAACCAACCATGCCTTCGATCACCATTTTGTACCTATCGCCATCCATGAGAGATAATTCACCTAACCTTCGACCTGCAGACACTCTTGGTTCCCCCTTAGTCGACCTTGGATCTGTTGACATTGCGCATGTGAGCCCTTCTCCACAAGATGACCAGTCACACATCACTACATCATCGAGTGATCCTCCTTCCTCCAGTCTTCCCATCTTCCAGTCCGATGAAGACATTATGGAAGCCATGACCAACCCTGACTTTCCGTGGGATGATATGCACCATCGTGCATACTTCCTCCCACAACAGTCCCATGATCAATATGCTGTGGAAACCAAAGAATTCATTCCCAATGTAGTCGATTGGTTCAAAAATCCCATCCCTGCACCTGATGCTTTCGAAGAAGGAAACATGGCCAACATCTCACCTACCATTAAAATTGACATTTCAGTCAAACCAGGAATCGAATAATATATCACCTTGGGCGCCCAATGCACCCCAGAAGAAATCGAAGCTTACACTAAGCTTTTCAAAGAATTCTGCTATATTTTCGCCCGGTCCTACTCTGAAATGCCTGGGCTCGATCCCACCATCGTCGAGCATCATATCGACATGTGGCCCAATGCCAACGCAGTCCGATAAAAGTTGAGACCCATTAATCCTTCTAGACGTGAGGCTATCAAAGCCGAAATCGATAAGCTCAAGCATGCTAGTTTCATTTATCCTATTGAATACACCACTTGGGTGTCCAACCCCATTCCCGTCCTCAAGAAACAAGGCACCATCCGTGTCTACACGGACTTTCGCAACTTGAACAAAGCTTGTCCCAAAGACAACTTCCCCACACCATTTATTGACCAAATCATTGATGAGTGTGCGGGGCATGAGGTTCTATCCTTTATGGATGGTTTCTCTGAATACAACCAAATCAATATCCGTCCTGCTGATCAACTTAAAACTGCGTTCATCAGTCCGTGGGGAACTTTTTCTTACCGGGTCATGCCATTCGGCCTTAAAAACGCCAGCGCCACTTTTCAACGGGCCATGTCTTATTGTTTCCATGACTTAGCTCATATTATCCTTGATTATTTAGACGACCTCACTGCGCGTTCTAAGCATCGGGCGCAACACCTCCATGATATGCGTACCGTCTTTCTTCGATGTCGCAAGTATAATATCCACCTTAAACCGTTGAAATTCATCTTTTGCATTCTCGCCATCTGTCTTTTAGGCTTCATAGTGTCTAAGGATGGTATCACTCTTGACCCTTTGAAAGTTCAAGCCATCCTTGAACTTCTCATTCCACGTACCCTATGCCAGCTCCAAAGTCTCCAAGGCAAAGCTAATTTTCTTCATCGGTTCGTCCTTGACTATGCCACCACCGCACATGGGTTCCTTAGACTCCTCCGATCCAATATCAAATTTGTTTGGGATACCTATGCTCATGAGTCTTTCAATGCCCTCAAGCAGGCTCTCACATCCACTCCCTTGATCCGCCCTCTCGACTTTGATAGGGACTTCATCCTGTACATCTCCACTTCCACCTATTCGGTCGCTGGAGTCCTTATCCAGGAAGATGACAATGGTATCGAGCATGTGATCTACTACATCAGTAAGAACCTAGTAGGGCCTCCTGTTTCCTAGTCACATGAAGAAAAAATAGCGCTGGCTGTTGTGTTCTCAGTCCAAAAACTTCGTCATTACATCCTCATGCGTTCCACCAAGGTTGTGACTAATTCCAACCCCATGGCTTTCCTATTGTGTCGCCGCATCCTCACTGGGAAGTACGCCCGTTGGGTTGTCATCCTTCAAGAATTCGACCTCGAATTTGTCACACCAAAAAGTAAGAAAGGTTTAGCCCTTGCTGAACTCATTTCTGAATTACTTGCAGGAACATAGGATCCTCCAGTTAATGATGATTTCCCTGATGAGCACTTATTCGCCATTAATTTGGACGATCCTTGGTACGGCAATATCCTCACTTACTTACGAACCCAAAATTTCGCTCTTCACCTTGATCGTGACGCTCGATGACGTATCTGACACCAGGCTCCTCGCTACCTTCTTATCGATGACGACCTCTATCGTCGCGGTATAGATACTTTCCTTCGTCGTTGTCTCACGCACACTGAAGCTGAGCAAGTCCTCAATGCCTACCATAGCGGTGCTTGTGGTGGCCACCTCTTCGGTCTTGCTATTGCCCAAAAAGTCATGCACGCTGGGTATTTATGGCCTTCCCTCTTCAGTGATTGCACTGAAGCAGTCAAACACTGTTCCAATTGTCAACATTTTGCCCCTAAGGCGCGAGCTCCCCCAGCTCCCCTCCATCCTGTCGTCTCAACCGGTCCCTTTTGCAAATGGGCCATCGAATTTATGGAGTGTCGCCCGCCATCCGCTGGTAACCATAAATATATCATCGTGGCGGTTGAATATTTCACAAAATGGGCCGAGGCTATGCCAACATTTAACAACACGGCAGCTACCGCAGCCCTCTTTTTCTTTAACCACGTTATCGCTCGATTCGGGGTTCTGAAACAACTGGTCTCTGACCACGGCCGACATTTTGAAGATGAGATATGGCGTGAGCTATCCTCATTGTTGGGTTTTGAGCACCAATATTCCTCCTCCTATTACCCCCAAGGTAATGGCCAAGTTGAAGTAGTCAACAAAATCCTCAAGACTATGCTTCAACGAATGGTGAATAAGCACAAAACCAACTGGCATCTTATGCTCTTCCCTGCTTTGTGGGCCTATCGAACTTCTGTTAAAACCGCCACCGGGTTTACTCCTTTCCACCTCGTTTTTGGAGAGGAGGCAGTCTTACTGATCGAGTGTGAAATTCCTTCCTTTCATCTGGTCATTGAACTTCTCCCTGACACCCAACCTATATAACAATGACTTATCATGCTTGAGCGTGCCTCCGAAGACCGTCGTGTTGCCTTGCAAACCATGGAAGAAGCCAAGAAATGCACCAAAGCTCAGTATGACAGAAAAGTCCAGCCTCGTACTTTTCACGAAGGTGACATTGTTCTAGTTTATGACCAGGCCCATGATGTCCTTGGTCATGGGAAGTTCGACTCATTATGGCTAGGCCCTTACCTCATCAGTAAGGATCTCGGTAAGGGGGCATACCTCTTAGAGGATTTCGAAGGCAATCCCCTTCCTAATTCTCGCAATGCACTCTATCTTAAAAAATATTACCCTTAGCATTTCCCTTCTGAAATGCATGTTTTATTTTCTTTTAGATAGCCAGCATATTTTTCATTTTTTGGATTTGATACTTCACCAGGACACATTTTGTCCAAGACGGGTCACGTCCCCTCTCATTAAAATCACATTTCTTCACTTACAGCACTTGTACTTGGGGCACCACTTTGCCTCCTTACTTGTCTTTGTTCGTGTTGATTTTCGTCGTGAGTTACCATCTTGTACTCATGTTTTCATGGTCCCCCATTGGACCTTTACTGTGTGGCATCACCATCGAGTCACCCTTGTTTAGAGCATCCAAGTGGAGTCATCATCGCATTCATGGAGTCTATCCCGAGTCCCTTTGTACCCCACTATAGTCCTCCATCCCTCATTGCTTGGTTTCTCTCTTGTGTCGCACATTATGGCCTTCAGTCCCATTGTCCCTTATTCCTGATGATATTGTGTCAGTCACTGCCATGTCATTCATGCCCTTTATGCTCTAGCAAGGGAAGTCGTCCATTCGCTACTCAGTCCCCTCCATTCCATGATCATCATTGGTATTAGTCTGTCAGTCGCTCTACTATTTTCTCTCGTGCCTTAGTTGAGGATCTCTCATTGCCTCACCTATGGCGGACCTCCTTCTGTCGACATCAGATTCTTCATTCCAGAAGACAGGTCTAGAGGGCGGTGTACCTTGGTTCCAGCTTCCACTCTTGTTCGGTGCCTCGGATCAGGCAAAGGGATCTCTCATTTCCCTTTGACTTGATTGTTTCTCCACTCCAGCTCCTTTTAGCATGATCGAGATCCGTATACTTGATGGTTCAGTGATGCAGCAGCAGCTCTTGGTGATTCCCGGGTGTGTGTGAGATGTCTCAGCCCTCATGAGGGGGTGGCCCTGCAGGTAGCCCCCCACATGCCCGAATGACCTCTTCATTGCAGCCCTCGATGCAGCTCCATATATTTGATGATGTCGGCCTTAGCCGCTTGCAGCGCCTCTTTGATTTGCATGTATCAGTCAGATTTTGTGAGCCCTTCCCCGCTTATAGGGGCATTTGGGTTGTATTTGTATCTCATGTACTCAGATATTATTGTATAAGTCCTGGCTGTTATCCCAGGCACAACATGTATGTGGGATTCTTCATTGTATTTTTATCTGGCTCATGATTATGCCGGTTGTACTTTATGGTTCGGTCCCTTGTTTACTGGACACACTATTCTTTTGTACTTTGTCTCGGCGGGCATAGGTATGCCTCCCCCGCCGCCTTTAGCACAGGTACCCTCTCATAAAAAGAGACTTGTTGCACCTGCGAGTCTCGTCTCCTCAGGGTCTAGTTCTTCAACACACTAGTCTACCTTACATTTCTCTCTCTGACTTCCCTCTTGATGTCTGGTGATTGAGTTCTTACAACGTACTTCGGTCATACGATTTTCTCCTAACACTCGCACGCTGGGGGGCAATCCGTTACACCATTTTTTGGTCATCTAACCTATCATCATTAGATGGACCCAAGTACACCATGTAAGACCACTTTTACCCTAAGTAAAATTGCTTTCACTATGTAAATAACTTAATAAAACACATTTATTAGGTTGTTTATGGTCTAAACAGGAAACCCCAAAAGGAAATATTAAACAAACCTATATTTGTTTGATTTTCCTCATGGAATAATTAATTAATCCATAATTTAATTATTATTCCTAATCATGTTTAACCCAAAACAAAGAAATTAATTTAATAAACCTTTGTTTATCTTATTATTTTCTAGGAATAATTATTTAAATCTTATTTAGATAATATTCCTTGTTAAATATGACTAAATCACCTACAAATAATTAAATAAATAATTATTTATTTAATTATCCTTCAACCACTTCCTTAAAAAGATAAATAAATAATTTATTTATTTATTATTAACAAATAAAGGGATTTGACCCAAGTAAAATACTTTTTCCCTCCAACAAATATAATAAAATATTCCATAAAAGGTGGATCTAGATTTGGTTAACATTATTTTAATCATGCACCAAGATCTAGAATGACCCCATATTTTGTTATAAATAGGAGGGTTTTTCCTACCATTCTTGACCTTTTGTTGCCTATTAGATCACTTTGGATCTAAACTCTTGGTCTGACTTTGAGCCATTGTCATTGTCATATTTTCCATTATTTGCTGTGTGAGCTCCCTTTGAGTTCTATCTTTTTCTGGGTTTTCTACACCAAAAGGAGAGAGAAATGCTAGATCTGAAGTGCTGAGGACTTCCAAGAACCCATCCCATTGAGGAGAATTGGAAATATCTTCTTGTTTTCCTCCCAGGTGCCCTTAATACAAAAATTCTTTCAAAAATTTTTTCTTGTCTTGTCTATTGGATATATGGAGCAAACCCTTCTTTTTACTACTTAATGTCTTTCTATGCATAGATTTGGTTTTTTGCAGCTCTTGTCTTGATCAACTAACTGCAGATCTGAATATATTGGCAACCACTTTTGATGTTAGGGCTATTAGTTATGTGTAGCTAAAGTGGTCTTTTTTCGTACACATCGACAAAGGATTCATACTAACAAACACTATTCTCAGTTGAGCAATTAGAGAATAAGAAGTGTCTAAACAAACGAATCCTTTCAAGAAAATATGTTCAACAACCCTATCTTGTTTTTCTCCTCTTTCTTTTGTAGGATGAAAGCCTTGCAAAACCCAAAACCATCTCAAAGGTTTAGCTCCTTTCACATGTGTAGCCTCCAACTAGATCTACGCTGTGCATCTAGGAGAAACATTGCATCTGGACAACACTGTGGATTTGGTCCTATTGACCCAATCAATTGTCACAATCCATTTCACAAATAAGGGGGTTTTATTTAGGCAGCCCAGATTTAGCCTTGTTCACATAGGCATTGATTTATTTTTCTATTTTAGGAGTTTAATTTATCCTCCTTTACAATTTTATTCTTGCAACAAGAAAAAGAAACAGAATTTTACATTCCTATTAGCTTGGGTTAATTAGGAATATTACAGTCCTCCCCTCCAAAATGTTGCTTGTCCTCAAGCAACTGATAAGGTGAGTTCTACAACTCATCTCGTCCTCCATTGGTGACACAAACATGAGTTAATCTTCCTCCTTGTGCCAAGTGTTCACCAAACCATCCCTCCATGACTTTCTCCACCAAAGTTCTCATGAGATACAAATAGTTCATCTCATAAGAAGACAATAGATCATAGGAAAAAAACATGGTTTGCCCAATGTTCTCCCTGAAATATGAAACATAAAGTACATGGGGAGTAGCCATTCCATATGGCTTATGCATTCCTTCCCTCCTTCCTCCATACATCCCTATGAAAATTACAAGTACATCATCCATATAGAGAATCAAAACAATGTACATACAAACAGAAATTTCTCCATATGGAGGTGGGTCACAGTCCCACATGTGGAACCAGCGTAGAGCATCTCCTGCCTGCATCAGATCTAGATATGGTAAGTATTTTTCCCACCACTTACTTGCTGCCCAAGTCATATCACTATTGCTGAAAGTGAGAGATATGTTTGGTGCTTTTGGGAAGCACCCATCATGAAAGTAAATCTCCCTTTGCACATCAAGGGAGTGGCCAAATTCAGAATTTTTAGTGGCCCAACAATTGCCATGAGATTTACATGATATATTGCCCCTTTTAGGAGTCATGACCTGCATACAAATAGTAAAATAACATGTAAAATCAGAAAATAAAACTTGCTTTACATGAACATATCCTTTAACAACAAGGTCTCTCATACACATGGAGTTGTGCATGGATCTTTCTCCTCCTTCCAAAGAAGGAATAGATGGCTAAAATGACTCTTGCATAGAGTCCCATGGTTTCCCCAACTCCACATAGCTCATGCATTCTTGAAAATGCTGATATAGTTCCTCTTTCAAGCCTTCCCAATCAAAGCTCCTCATGATGATGTTGTAGCTCCTCATGGAATACAAATGGCTAAAACAAAACTCTTTGTATGCTCCTTGTAGTATCTTATGCTTGAGCTTATAATCTCCAGGAAAAAAGGTTCTACCATGATGATAGATGACTTCTCCTTGGACTAAGTAGCCCTCTTCATGTAGCTGGTCATCAAGTATCATACATGTGTGAATATCTTTGGAATAATCCCCTAGCAGTTGGGATTTCCAATATAGATCTACATTGCTCAATAATGACAGCGGTGATGATGCATCAACCAAAGGATCTGTCATGTTGTTGATTCTTCCCTTGAAATCTCCTATGCCAAAGGTGTGTCTTGGAAGGATGTTCCTTCCATTCTTATCCTCCCACAGCGTATGATCAGAAAGAGTGTGGGTGGTGATGATAGGGGAAGAAGATTTCCCTCCTTCTTGAGCTTACCCAAGTCTCCCAGCACTGCAACTTTGTCTTCAAGTGCTCCAAACCCTCCTGGATCTAATTTTGGAGCAACAAGTTGTGAGGTCTTCCCCACAATATCTGGATTAGGTGGCCTCCTAGGTGGTTTGCCATTAGATAATGAGGATTCAGGGACCATCCTTATATGCAGAATAGATGGGATTCTCATGTCCCTACTTCCACTGTGCAATTTCAACTTTGTTTTATGTGTGGAAGTCTCATGAAATTTGGAGACCCCTCTTAGTGATGTAAGACTACCTCTGATTGAATCATTTGCTCCATTTTCTTCTGATAGTGGACCATCTTCTGCTATGTCAGCATTGTGATCCCTCCTTTGTTTTGTCTCATTGTCTTTTAGCAAAAACACATGCTGCTCATGTCCTCCATATGGAAGATCCTTAGGAATTCCTTGCAAAGGTGCAAGGACCCCTCTGATGGAAGCCATTGCTTCATCTCCATCTCCAAATGAAAATATATCTCCTCCTGCTATCACAGTGCTGGAGGATCTTCTCTCCTGTGTCTCTCCCTTCTCCTCATCATTTGAGAATGCTTCACCATTAAGAGATCCTTTTTTTTGATCTCTTACTAAGGAAGGAATCCTCATGTCTTCTCTTTGAGAAAATAGACCTTGTTGTAGTGGGGCTTTTGCCTCTGGAAAATTGTGCAGCAGATCTTCAACCCCCTCAACAGTGTTTAGGACTGGAGTTGGCTCCATGGAATCTCCCAACTTATGCAAATATTCATATTTCTTGGGCTTGATTTTCTCTTCCCAAGAATTCTCTGAATGTCCCACATCAAATCTTGTCACTAGTCTCCTAGTGAACCTTGCGTAAGAAGAGATGTTTATCCCTTTCAAGGAAGAGAACTCAAATAGACACCAAGCATAAGCCTTTCCTTGAAGATGCAGTGCTACTAATCTCAAGGCTTCTTCTTCTGACACTTGATGCAGCTGAAAGTATGTGTCAAGCTTCCTTACCCAAGACTTGGCTGAGTCTTTAGGTGATCCATCAAAAGTAGGTAGAGAGAATCTACCCAAAGTGTGCTAAAGGCACCCTCTTCTTCTACTGTAGGTGCTGGATCTTGCTTCTTTGAGTTGAAATAACTCTAGGAAACTAATATGCTCTTTGAATCTCTCTGATAAAGACTCATATTCTTGGAGATAATCACCAAGAGATTCCTCCTTTGGTGTTCCTACTTTTCCTCCTTTCTTTGACAAGAAAGTAGGCATGCTCCAACGTTGCAGATTAGGTTGTGTGGCTGAATGCTCACACACATAGTAAGAGGTACTATGGATTTATAGATGTAAAAATCCTCCTAAGGGATCTGCATGTCTTTCCCTCTTCATCCCCTGGATTTCTTCCTTCAGTTCATGAATAGCTTGAGAAAGAGTTTTTGAGAACTCTTCTCTCTGCAAACTTCCAAATAAAGGGTTTGGATCCTTTAATTCTGTGTCTTCGGTGTAACCACACTTCTTCATCAGTATTTTCTTTCCATGAAAATACATATTGGCTCTTCAATAAGCAAAGCACAGGCTGTGCCAAAATAGTTGTTCTCTTACCACTGTAATATCCCCAAATTGGGATTGCTAGCAAGACATGCCTGAAAAATGCATTTTTTAGGAATGTATGCTACAACTCTAGAAATCAGCCCTTGGGTCCCTTAGATCTAATAATATAAGACCCAAATCCAAGAGGAGATCAGAAACAAATCAAACTAGGAGGTTAGAAACAAATCAAACTAGGAGATCACTAATTCTCTCTTTGGTGACACTTCTAGTGACAAAATTTTAATGACCCTCACCAATGCTCTTTTTGTTACTTTTGGTGATGGTAAA